>JASDQU010688271.1:10772-27028 GCA_032191745.1 Picea mariana
GAATTTTAAGAATCAACTTACATGAAATAAAATAAGAAATACAAATATCATGGGAAATAGTCCACTAACTATAGCCTTCATAAAACCTGGAGTACCTCTAAAGAATAGAGGATAGATTACAAGTCACCAAGGGATACTAGTTTCACTCCAATTTGTTAGCATTGCATAAGGTACAGGTGAGCATAAACATTACATAAACGAGAATAGTATACAAATTGCAACATCCATTGCCCCAAACTTCTAGTAAACTAAGAATCACTACAAGGAAAACACCAATTGGTAGAGGTTTTTGAGGAACCATTTCTCCATTTTCCATTTCTAGTAGAGGAATCTAAAAAAGGCAAGTGGCCAAATATTTTGGCATATTTGTTTGCATTGGTGTGATTTACATCATACAAACACACCAATGCACTTCTATAAAAATCTTCAATTTCATTAAATTTGGACTAATTTCAATCTAAGCCCCTTATGAGAAAATGAGAATCAATATTTACAAAGTACAAAATTAGTGTTTCTAAAGTGAAAAAATGAGTTATGAATGTGCACATATGAGATTGCAAAATTGAATTCAATTTTTGGGTTTTGGAATTTGATTTTGCACTTTTGGAATCTAGTTTACACTTTTGGAATCTAATATTGATAGTTTTTCACTTTTGACACCCAAATTTTGCACTAAATTTTCAATTACATTTAATGTGTAGCATTCAAAACTTTTCAAATGAGTTACACATCATCTAAAATGAGATATATATCTTCTACAACTACTCTTCCTGCATGAATCCATAATTATAAGTCTTTATAATTATATAGATTACTTCATCAACATATATATTACTTTCTTTAAATTCATCCACATGAATTATATCTCTACAACCAAAAATACCATTAGATATAACCTTTCAAAACATTAACCCAAATTATTGAATTTTCACCACAATAGGATAATTGAATTTCTCATTATTGTATTTTTCTAAAGCCCCACAATAATTTTAACACAAATATTTCAACACAATAAAAAATAACAAATACACCACACTTCATAATATTCATAAATGAAAATGGATGAGTGCTCCATTACACTTCTTTTACTTATTTTGTGACATTGAACTTTTTTTTTCTTAATCATATATTTTATATAAATATCTACTAAAATGATGTAGGTGCAAGTTTCAAGATTTGAAAAGAAAAATAATAATAATTCATGGTCATCACTATCCATCCACTTAGATGCATAGTTCATGATATCAAGAATGACAAGTAAAAAAAAGAGGTATAACTATATATAGTGACAAAGTGTGAACATTTTTTCTCAGTTTCATTATAACACTCCATTACATTTTTCTTAGTTCTTTTTTGGTATTCATAAAATGCATGCTTTACCATATTTTCTATATAGATATCTACTAAAAAAAATTAGGTGCAAGTTTCAACATTATCCACTTAGAACTATAGCTACCTATATCAATAATAACAAGTTAAAAAAAATAGAGTGTTGTAGGGACTAGTTGGCTTTATCGCTAAACATGTCAGTCACCTCTCTGCAAAAGTCTGATAGAGGAGTTAGTCGAACAGACTGACCAGGTAGCAAACTGTAACCGACTAATAACTGTATGACATGAATATATATGTGACTATGTAATTGAGAGAAAAAGGTTGTTTATCCATATAATAAAGTGCATGTGATGGTTATCCCATTAATTGTGTATGATTCCATGTGTCTCTATGTGTGATTATGTATAATGCTATAACATATAGTGCTGTATGCAAGGAAGTACTCGTACTTTCCACTAGAACATTGGTTTTGCTTCTGGTAGTTTTGAACTTGTAAATGTATAAAATAAAATGCTCATAAATGTTAACCTTGGAAGACACACATAAATGATGGGAATGCAAAATTAATTATTACATAAATGGTGGGAGTGTAAAATTAATTATTACATCAAAAATTAAGCAAGAAGGAACTGATAAACATTAGGAGAAGCACTACTCAATTCTTTTCACAAACACACTAATAATTCCTAGAAGTTATTCGAGAGGCACTATTTGAATATCTCAATCAATCACCTACTGCAGCAAAATCTCACTCTATATGAAGAATCGATGCACAAAATAATAAATAGAGGAAGAACAAAATTGAACTAATGGTTTGATAGAATTGTAAGTGATTATATCGGAGAACAAAAAATTGAATATAGAGAGTCATTTGAAACTATAAAAAACAAATTCTATACCAACTTGCATGAAGGTTTCCTTTTCACTATCATATCCTTTCTTCATAATTTCTTGCTTGATAAAGGAGTTTCTCAAAGCCCATTGCAAAGCAATCGTACTTTGAACTGAAATTGACAAGAAAAGCAAGAAGAGTGGGAAGAGTTCCTCAAATCCAGCTGCAAAGACACAAGAGAAGCTTGGATTACTTTTTGAAATAATGAAAATAGCTAGAAAGAGCAAAACCTTAGTTGGGTACCATTGTACCAAAATAAAAAATGTCTAAAGTTGGGAGGAATATAACTAAAATAAGTGATGCATCAAGAGAGGCCCATAGACAAAATTAATTTCATCTACCTTTTTCTAATATGGATGTTAAATATGCCTTCTCACATGGGGATCTACAAAAAATTCTTTTACATGGAACAACCCTCTAGCTATGTTCAGAATTACTCTAGATGCTAAGAAATATCTCTATGGTCTTAAGCAAGCTCTTTGAGCTTGGTATGTTAAAATGGATAGATATCTTCTTGACACCAACTTTTCTACATGTCATCTTAACCCCAATGTCTATACCAAGAAAGTAGGAAACCATCTTTGTATATGATCTTATAGTCACGGGCCGTGACCTTAAACTTTAAGCCATGTGAAATCCAACCTTAATAAAAAAAAATTGAAATGTCATACTTAGGTTATTTGMATTATTTCCATGGCCTCCTAGCATTACAAACCAAGGAAGGAATTTCCCTCTCKGACCTTGTTMACTACTTTCACATGAAAGATTGTAAACCAACCCCTTCCTTTTAGTTTGGAGTCAAACTTGTTTCTACATGTACTACACCCAAAGTAGATACCACTTTGCACCATCATTTAGTTGCTAACCTCCTATATTTGACTCATTCTCATCCTAATATTTCATGTGTTGTTGTTGATGTTTCTTGGTATATATGAAAACACCCCATGAGAGGCAGTATAAAGAAAAAAAAAGGTACTTCAATATATTCATGGTATAGTCTACTTTGGTATACGTTATAGTTAATGGGGGACTCATTTGTTTGTTGGTTTCAATGACTCTTATTGGGACAGTGATCTTGATGATCAAAATTCTATTGTAGGTTATATTTTTTGTCTTGGTTAGAGACCTATCACTTGGGCTTGTAAGAAACAACAATATGGTTCTCCTTCCTTAACATAAATACAGTATCGAGCAGTAGTTCATGCAAGTCAAGAATCCTAGTGGCTTTGAAAGATCCTTTTAGAGTTTAGATTTCAGCAGTAGTTAGCATTTGACCTTATTCTAGTGTGACAAACAAGCTAGCATTTGACCTTATTCTAGTGTGACAAACAAGCTCAAGTGAAGCTCCATTTCAACATCAATGCAACAAACACCCTAAGCTACACATCCAATTCATGAAAAATCTCATTCGTGATAACATTATCTAAGTGCTCTTTTGCCTTTAAGAATGATCAAGTTGTAAACAATTTTACAAAATCTATTAGAGAAGTGAAGTTTTCCAAACTTCTATCTATGTTAGGAGTTCAAGTTATCATTAAGGGTGAGGCTCTAATATTGTATTCATTTTTCTATTATGTCACGCTTATAAATCCTTAAATTCTATAGAAGTTGTTAGGAAGGAGCATGTTAGGATATTTAGATATTTAAACATGAGTGAGATGCTGTTACCAAGATTGTTGGAAACTCGATTTAGCCTAGACACTCAGTGAAACAGTTTAATTTCTCACAAATAACTCTCACCCTCAACCCGTACCTTTTGAATATCATATACATTTTCAGGGTGTTAGCGTTTTTCAACTACGACGTTTACGTATGTGATGTGACGTTCACTGTGCGCGATTTTGTACTGTTTGGTTTATGTCTAGCAGCTCTCGAATCCGATGGGGTAGAGTTGTATTTTTAAGGCACATAAATAGAGCGTTTGCATTCGTTTTGGGATAAGACAGTATTATTTTCTGCTCTGACTACAACCGTAAGTTCTCATTTATTCAACGATTTCTGTTGGGAAGATCCTAGATGCAGAGATTTGATATTCATATAAACGTAAACTACTCCGACTTTCCGGATAAAAAGAATGGACAACCCCAGATCGAAGTGAACATTTCTCTTAATGAATATAAGAAGAAGTCGAGGAGATCGTCCCATTGCCTGAATAAAATGGAGGATCGCAGATGAAGATTTATTTGGCCATGGCTGTCCTGCCACCTCCTAAACATAAATAAAAGATTTTAAAACTCAATACAGTCTTAACACGTAGGACAGTCTTATGTCATGGGATGATCCGTTACATTCTTTCGTCAATTTATGTGTGGTCGTCTACCCTTAGACCATGTAGCAACGGAGATGCAAGAAAATATCTACATAGACATACAGCATTCCACATAATGGTGTAGATTTGTGAGATTCCGTTTTGTTCAAAATAATATTAGACCACAACACTCGGAAATATTTATAAGTTTTCAATGATGGTGCTCTCTATTATGCCCAACTGGTCTCCAATGCTCTAATATCATAATCCCTTATTAGTTGAACAAACAAAATCTCCGTCAATTTGGCTATTATATAAACAAATGGAATTTCCTTAAATTGAGTAAGAGTGACAAGCTTTGAACTTTTCTTTTTAAATGCAATAAATTGATATAAAAACATTTCATGGAATTCTTTGCAAGACATGCAACAACTATTTTGTGCAACATCATCCCCAATATCCCCTCTCCTAAGTAATATTTTGCAAAGGTATATCCCACATAGAAACCTCCACATTAGTAATTCATCAAGGATGAGTTTTTAGGGACAAAAGTAGTAAACAAAATTGAGTCTTTGTAGCAACAACTATTATGTACAACTCCATCCCCAACAACCCCTCCGTGAAGAATATTTTTCAAAACATATGTAAACTGTCGATATTCCACTTCATTGTTTGTTACAAAAGATCTAATAAAATTATTGAAATCTTTAGTGTGAAGGTTAGCTTCCTTTAGATCTCATATTTTTTAATCAATGGTTTTTTTTTTCTTAAATGTATGAAATAGATTAAATGTGAAAAATATAAAACATAAATAAATACTCATACACCATCCACAATAAACACTAGATATAACCTAGGAAACCCAATATGAGAGAAAACATGTCTAGAAGGTGAGGTGGCTTGAATGGTTGCTACAGGATCTTTCCTCCTCTGTTATGCTCACAAAAATGCCACTCTTAGTTTTTATGCTAAGCTATGGAACTAGATACAATGCAAAAGAATCAAACCCGTTCTCCTCTTAGTGGCCCTATAGTCATTTAGGGTTAGAATATTGACTTCATTAACCCTTGATTAATGATCAGGTATGAACCTTCTAGAATTTTCTAGAAAATCCACTATGTGGCTAGCCCCACACATTTAAGTAATGGGGTTTGACTTGGCATCCACTCGCACCATGGTAATCAATATGGTAGCTCAACTTGTGGGAAAGATAACCATACGAACTCTAATTGAGGCTATGTTTTAACCATTGAAAAGGTCTTGGTGTGTAGAATATAGTCACTTGGTCCATAGTAGGGTTTGGACCATAAAAATGTCAATTGATGGTTCAAAATGACTTCAAAATATTTCACACATTTTTTTGACCCAAATTTCCAAATTGGGACCACTAGCTAAAATGACTTACAAGTTGATTCCTCCAATTTTTTCACCCATAAAGCATCAACATAGATAACAATAAGAAAATGATCCAATCCAAATCAATAGTATTCTCTCTAGGATAGAGACCTAATTTTTTTTACCACATTTGTCCCTAAGAGCTTTGTCCTTGATAACTTACAACTAAATAATTTTTTTCAAAGAAGGTCTCTATGCCATAGATGATGCTTTTGTAAAATATTCCTTCAAGAGATGGGATATTGGGGAAATGTTCTACGATTGCTAGTATAGAACATCAACTTGTCAAAGCACTTATATTTAAAATTTATCCTTGGTGAAACCTCCATTGAACAATTCTGTCATTGATGCCTTTCAACTAAATCAATTTTGTTCAAATAAGGTATCTATGCGAGAGATTATTATTTTGTAAAACATTCCTTCATGGGAGGGAATATTGAGGATGGGTTCTACAACTACTAATATGAAACATAAGCTCGTTAAATAACTTATAGGTAAAATTTGTCCTTGGCGAAACCTCTAACGAAAAATTCTTTCATCCTCTCTGATAATGCAATCTAGTGATAACTAGTCTCCAATCCTTCAATGTTACAACATGTAATTACTTGAAAAAATAGAATCTCCTTAAATTTCTTGAGACTGAAAAGCCTTACATTTTTCACATATGGATAACCAAAAAAATTGTTAAAAAGAATATATTGATATAAAAATATTTACAAGATAAACATGATGTCTCATGTATATAACTATAATGACAATATTGTAGACATGTCATTCTTCCCATACTCTTTGAATTGGAAGTTTAGGCCTTAGCTGGTTAATATCATGTCATGACTATTGGAACTTTTTCAATTTTTCTTTAATTCATCATATTGAGATTTGGATTAATTATTTTCATTAGTGAAATTAACAAGAGGATAATTTGCATCATACCCCAAAGACTTGAAAACATATTAGAGTACACTAGCATCTTCTTCATAACTGGTGAAGGTTTGCATTAGAAAAACAATCTACAATTTTGCAATCTAAAGGAAATAAACTAATAATTTGGACTAGGACTTAATGAAGGTCTTAAAAAATTTCCACTTAGTTATGAGTGGAACACCCTTCAGCCTAAGTGTCTCCATACCCACCAAGTTAGTGCATTTCCCTGTAGTTTCAGTCTGTTAAATGATTTTTTTTTCTCTTCATCTATATTATGGACACGGAAATGCCCTTGTAACTGTTGCAACCAATGATTCAACTCAAAAGCATCAATCTCACCTTGATAGGTTTTGATATCCATTTTTTCTTCCATTTTAAATAGACATTGTGAAGGAGTGATGTCACTGGAACTTGGTTACTCTTTGTGAGGCTCTTTTTCAACTCCTTTTCTAGGTATTCACAATCTCCCAAATTTTGATTGAATGCAACTTCTGAATTAGAGCCACCAACCTCCTAAAAGGTCCAAATTTGTTAGCCATAACCACCATGAGGACGACTATGTGGTGATAGATATCAACAACTTTCTCTTCTATCCTTGCAATTTTTTCTTTTTCTACATATTGAGGTTGTTATGAATAGACTCATCTACCATGGCTTGGGTTATGTGACTTCCTTCTTAAGAAAAACACTAGATCTTGAAACTTTCCACAAATACCCCAAAGAAAACTTCTCATACCAATATTATTTGTAAATTGCATGGATATTCCATTGGAATAGTTCGTCATAATATATCTAGTAATATGTTGAAATATTTTATTTTAAATGTTTATTTCCTTAGATCCAAAATTTATTATCACTACCTTATTTCTGAAATTTATGAAAATAACTAAAATACAAAAATTAAAGAATAGGAAAATGAAGACATCATCCACACAATGAACACAAGATATATCTAAGTATGCTAGTTTTTAAAAATGTGAGAAAAAAATAATATTTTAAATTATAGCAACAACACATAAATCATGACATGTGGAAAACCCAAATCGGGAAAACATCCAATAGATCTATTAGTCTCTTCATCAAACTCGTCCAAGTGAGCCTTCACCACTCACTTCCTCTCACCTGACAATGGATTATACCCAATCCTTTTAAAGGCTTAATTACATGTAATCCATGGGTACAAAACCACAGGCTACCAAAAACATGTGCCTAAAGTCACCATTACTGACCTAACAAATTTGACTCTTTCACCTATTCAAAATTTACCCAACATTCCCCCCTTTAAGCTTGAATTTGGGTTTTCCTTCATCAAATCCATCCAAATGAGAAAGTGAGTCTGCACCACTCATCTCCAGACCCTACCCCCCTCAAATTTTATAACTAAAGTATTTGAGAATCTAGCATATCCCCCCATCACCTAGGTCTAACTCCAAAATTCATTGGTAATTTACCAAGGGTATGCATGCCTAATGAGGTCTTACAGTTGTATTCCCATTTTAGGTAGTGACAGTTGAGTCTACACTTATAATTCATGGAAGTAGGATGGGGCAAGGAAAGAAGGTTGTATCCTCCTTCCGGTTGGAGCCGGAGAACTCAAGGAGTTGGAGATCCCTTCAAGTTGGAGCTTGTAAACTATGGGGTTGGAGCCTCCTTCGAGTTGTAGCTGGAGAATTCAGGGAGTTGCAGCCTCCTTCAAGTTGGATCCTGTAAACAAGAGGTTGGATCCTCCTTCCAATTGGTTCTGGATAATTTGGAAGTTGGTGCTTCTTGTAAATGTATTATTTTGATATATAAGAAAGCATTTTGTGGTTTTCTCCCATTTGGGTTTCCACGTAAATTTTGTTGTACTATTCATGTAGTTATTTGATGTGATATTTCTCATGGCTATGTGTTCATGAAATATTAAATGAAATCATAAATTGTTAATGATTATATATTCTAGTTGAAATTGGTAATAAATTTCATAATACTTATTCAACCCCCGTCTCAGTATTCCAACATGTATGTGTTTGAAGAATCTATGAATTATCATTGAACACTTAGGCCCAAGGGACTTCATCAGTATCACATCAAATTATTTGTTTACTTGTTGCAATCTACCCTTTATCATTGTGATCTTCTATTTAATATATTTTAGTGATAATATATTCCTCTAGCCATGTAGGTATTAGTGAAAATAAAATTCAAACCCCAACCATGCACCAGGTTGTTCTAGATTATCATCCAGAAACACTTCCACACCTCTCAGGAAAATATTGGTGCTATCATATTCAAGATCAACGTCATCATGCAATCTAATGATTTTGGGATTTTCCTTTTTCACCAACACAACCATCATTATATATTTTTCTTCCCAACCATCACATAGATTCATTTTTCACTAATAGAACAACCATTCCTACACCTGGACTTAACTCCCAAAGCATAGATTCAATCTCGCCTGCTAATTCTAGGGGATTATAATGCATAGACCTATGCATCCAAAAATGCACATAGTGGGGCATAAAATTTCGCATGACCTTCTACATATTCCCACTTGGCCTTCATCTCATCTTCAGGTAGGTCATACATGAACTTCTCCTCATGGGATTTATACCATTGAAACCATAGCTTTGTACTATGATAATTGTGTCATGGGGCACTCCATATTTATTCATCAACATCTGTAGCACCGACATTATACCACATCTATGATAGACCCAAAACAAGTCAAACAATTAGCAACAAAGGCATCCCCACGAAGCCAAAATCTTGCTCGAATTCCAAATGATAGCTTTTAAAAATGTGAGAGAAAAAAATATTTCAAATCATAGTAATAACACATAAATCATGACATGTGATTTATTCTGAAAAAAAACAAATTGGGAAATTGGTCAAACATGGTGAAACTGACCAAGCGAGCCTTAATCGCTCACCACCTGGAACCTTACAATGGAGCATCCACAATCCTTTTAAAGGCTTCATTACATGTAATCTAAAAGCACAAAACTACAAGCTACCAAAACCATGCCACCACTTTTGACCTAACAACTTTGAATCTTTAACCTATTCAAGTTTAACCCAATAAGGTAAACTTAAAATATGAGATAACCCAACTAGAAGGTGAGGCCTATGCTCTAATCTCTTTTCTTCAGTTATCAAATTCATGTAAAAATAAAGGGGGCACTCACCATGGAGTTTCTTTTGACACTATAGCATAAATGGATTCTATAGAGTCTTATTACTCCTCTATTATTCTCTCAAATCCCACTCCTATATGCTATTTTCAACTATGGAACAAGTACAATACGAAATAATGGAACCCCCTCTCCTCCTATTAGACCATTATTTAACATAGCCTAATAATGGTCTAGGGTTAGGGTTTTTTCACACCTCGACCCTAAATTAGTGTTAGGTTTTGGACCTCATAGAATCTTATTGAAATTCCATATGTTTTTATTCCCATATGTATGAGTAATGGGGTATAATGTTGCATCCATTTGGTACCATGGTGGTCAACAAGGTAGGTCAACTTGAGGGAGGCATAAATTATGCATACAATCTTTGGTTGAGGTGATTTATGCACCGTTAGAAATATATTAGTGTGCAGAATAGTAAATTTTTGAACCCAAAAAGTGCCATTTGATGCCTCAAAATGGACATAGAAGGTTATGGACCACAAATTTCTAAGCTAGTACATTCCACTAAATTGGGTCCTTCAAGCCAATTTGCCCAGTTTTTCCACCCAAAAAGTACCAAGATAGATGCCAAATTATATAATGGTTCATTCCAAATCAACACACCACTATCAAAGTATTTTAGGAATCTTCTATACCCACAATCTTTTGAAAAATGCAATGTAGGACATAGATAAATAATAAGTATTTGGAACAGGTAATATTTCTTAAGTAATATTCAAATTATGTAATCAATGAATGAAACTCAAAACAAGTCTTCAATATTTGGTTCCAAGACTAATAAATATAAGTTTTGTTTTTCAATTTTTTATATATAACTCGAAAAAAAATAGCTCAATGAACATTGAAATAAATATACATGGTGTAATGTCTCCAGCCTTCAAGATGAGCCATGCAACACAAAAAAAATCTATGTACCTTTTTTATTAACAATTATTCCCTTCATATGAATACAATATGTAGTCCTAATATTATATATTAGATGCATACAATTATGTAAAATCAAAGAATACAAAATTAACATAAACATGCACATAGTAATTGGCATATAAACACATATAAAAGAACATTTATCCTTTTTTGTGAATCATCAACTACATGTAGACCTCAGACATTCCTCCAATCCAAAGACTATGTTTTTCATACACTCTCAACAACAAGTCACCCCCAAGTTGGGGATATGACTCCACGAGGGAAAAGGCTCCTAATACAAACAAGGTATGAGAAATAGATCAACAAGGATAGGCTCAGGTTCCAACTCCAGCAATAGTCCCCAACTCATAACCTATAATCCCCCACATCATGTCCCACCCCAACAAGTGTACCCCTTCTATACTCAATAGTCATTCAATTGTCTCACTTCCCTTCTAGGGCTTTAGCAACAGGTTGGTTAGGAAGTATTAGAGCTCTATGGCACCTAGAACACAAGGTTTCTCTAGAGCTATGTGCCCACTATCCCAACACATAGGGATACCTATCCTACAAATTCTCTCACCCAAAGAGAATTGCTCCACATGATTGAAAACCTACTTCTTCAACCCAAACAACCAAGGATTTACTAGGTAATTACCCTTCAACTTCCACACTCCAGGAAAGGTACATATGATGGCTATAAAGAATGATTCGGAAAGAATGATGGAATTACACTAATTCCCAACAATATATTTTCATTCTCTTAACTTGACACTTTCCACCTTATGAACTACCTTTGTACCCTCTTGGTGACTCATTTCCAACCTTTGGGAACTTAGGATAAAATAATATCACACAATTTTTTACTTTAGGAATAATACTATAATATTCCATTGGCTTAAGTCCCCTTGACTTAGCCACTCTTCCTTAATCCCTTATCCCCATTTCCCTCACATGGAACCCTATCCCCTCATACCCTTTCACCTAAATTGGTCTACGACAGTTATGTATTTTATTAACATAATCAAGTGTGATTACATATTACATTTTTTAGGCTCGTTGGCCTTTTAGATCATAGGATCTTGGCCTAATTGACACATGCACTTCGACCTCAAAAAATATATGCAAAAAGTCACTATGGCCTAAAACATCCTATCTCACGAGCCTATAAAGCATATGTACATTTATAATCAGGGTTCAGCCTAGGGTCATTACATTCCCCTCCCCCTTATTTATGCATTGTCCTTAGTGAATTATATACACATGTACAAACAAAATTATTCAAACAAATCCAAAATGATGTGGGTACTCCTCTTGCATGGCATCCTCGTGCTCCCATGTTCCATCTTCAAGATTGTAATAGGTCTACTAGACATTTACCAGCTATATTGCTCAATTTCATAGAAACATGACTTTCCTGTCTAATATGCACACCGACTAAACTCATAATTTTCCTTCTTGCTCCACCCAAATCACATTCCAATAAATTATATTATTAGAATTGGAAACATACATTTTAAGAAAAGAAACATGAAACACATTATGAATTCACATTGTTGTGGGTGGGAAATCCCTCCTATGGACTAGCACTAAGGTTTTTATTATGCATGCAAAAATGACCTAAAGATTCTTACTTTTTACCATCATCCCATGCCTAGACCCCCATTACTCATATGTAAATACAAGGCTCAAGAGATTAAGTTGACATACCCTATTCTTCTTGTTTGATGTCGATCCCTTTTCGTGCTTGGTCGTTCTTTGACTGCAATTCTCCTCCCAATGCTAACCTGCATTCACTAAAGACAAACAAAGAACTCCACATGCATTTGATCTATGAACTAATGGGTTAGAGATTTAATCAATCATACAATCAATATTCCAATCATGACAATCTCATATGGCGGGATGGGAAAAGAAATTATTTTGTTAACTTCACAATGATATCTTACAATGATAAAGTCGGCTACTGCTCCTCGATCCTAGTCCTGGGCTCTTCTTCCACTGTCTTCCAACTGCTTTTCTCTATACTTCTCTTTGCACAAGGATGGGTAAAGGTTGGGACAAAGGAAATGCTCAGTCGGGTATAGTTTCTTTACTATGATTCTCCTCTTTCAAATGGGACCCCTAACCCTTCTTTCATAGGCTAGAAGAAGCTAGGTATTTGGTCGAATGTCCGGCCATGCATGGCCGAAAGATTTAGTTAACTTACCCAAAGTTGTGTGTTCCGTCAGCAACTTTATTTTTTTCATGCTTTTGTAGGTACATGGGGGTTGTCTTGGGTCAGCTAGCATGTACATGCATGTAGTAATGTAGCAGGGCACGTGGGACTTTATAAAAGGGGTTTTTAAGAAGAGTTTATCAGTAGTGTTTTGGCAAAGAAGGAATCTAAGATGGATTGATGCTAGGTAAGAATTTCTGGTGCAAATTAGGGTTATAAAAGATGCCCCCTAATGTGTGAGGTTAGAAGAGTATCTGATGGCCAAAATACATTAACAATCTTCATCGGTGTGCTGAACAAGTGAGTCCAGGGACCAGAAATCAGGAGGTGTCGTCTGCAAAATAATAATTGTCCCGCAGAGGCGGGCATACCCATGCTCGAGATAAAATAAAATCATGGCTACCAATCAAATACACTGTAGATCCATGTCATATAACTATATAAAGTGTAGTGGCGAGCATTACATAGCGAAGCTACATCTTGAAATCAAAATTATATACGTGTAGAGTATCCATCTTCTAGAAGCTGATAAGGCCTAATGGCTGGACATGAGGTCTTTAGAGCTCGAGAAACAACTTCAAAATCTTCAAAACTCGAGTAGGAGTGTAATATGAGTGTACAACTTCACTACCCAGAGGTCTTCGACGGCTCCTCGGTCATGGACTAAAGAATCTTGATGATCATACTGAAGGCTTCATTGATTTCGAACAAAGACTTGATTGGACGTTCAGGATGGTCGTGCATGAGGGAAAGAGACAAACTGCAGAGGGGCTGACTCAAGCTTGGTAAAAACTTCCCTTGGACAATATAACAGCAAATGATGAGACTCAGGCAACGTGGCATTAACATAAGTTTATGAGGTAGGAGGTAATGCAAACTCCCCATATATTCTGAAGAATAATCAAACAGAGGAGGACATAGCTCTATGTAGCGAGAACAACTTCCTAAGGTTGTAGTAAATCTCAGAGTTTGATGAACAAATGGACAGATGTGCTTTATCCAAGGGTGACTCATTATGCCGCCATTAAAGAAAATAATTTTCCCTTCCTCTTTTTGGGGTATATTTGATTTTTTTTTTTTTCAATAATTTTGGAAAAAGAATAAAAGAATGTTACATTACAAGGGAGGAATGAGTGTTGCAAACATACAAGTTCAAGGTGCAGGGACAAGACTGATGTTCAAAGTAAGGACACTCAGGAAAAATCCTCCAGGGGCCAAAGGTGTCAAGATGCAGAGGCAAAGTGCTTACAGGGCTTGCGTATAAGGCATGCTTTAGATGGTTCAGTTGAGAGCAACATTGATTCAGCATTAGGCCAAAGACATGGATATGCAAATGCGATTAATAAAACACACAATCGTAACATCCTTCAATGTCAGTTTAACGAGCCCAGAAAAGGTAAGCTCGACGGTTTTTCATATTTAGAGAGTCTGAAAAATGTAAAAGGAGACTCCACTGGGGTACCTTTTTCGAAGGTAGTCTAGTTGGTTCGAAAAACGGGTAAACTAGCACCGAAAATATGTCTATTCAAAACCGTTTTAACGAGTGTGAGAAAGACAAGATCACTCGGCCATTTTTTTATTTTTAAGGAGTCTGAAAAAAGATTAACTATGGACTACGTCAGGAATGTTCTTCTAGACCATTTTAACAAGTGTGAAAGAATAAGGTCACTCGACGATCTTTTCAATTTTAGGGATTCTCAAAAGAGCTTAACTATGGACTCCATGGGGGTTCCTTTTTCGTACATTTAGTCCCTGTAGTGTACCTTTTTCACTACCGAGGCTCTTAACGTACTATGTAACAATCTGTACACACTTTTCACATAACACATACAGTCCAGTATATACTCCACATGCATTTAAATAAGTAAACACATTCTACACAGAGTATTCATATGAATTATTGCCATAATTAACAATCAATAGCACTTCATACCAATTCATATAATAGCAGAAAACGTGATACATAAACAGCTCAGTCATGCAAAACATGATCAAAGCATAATTCAAATACTTATCTTTATCATTGGTGGAATCCACCAACCAAGTGCAGGCCTTCCACGAACCTCCCAGCCTTAGACCACACTGTTCATCGGCTCAATAGTCGGTCACCCCCAAGCTGGGACCGAGGTCCACCCCAAGACAAGCAATCCTAGGCTAGGCTGAGGTTATAGGGAAGACAACACAGAAATATCTGGAAGGATTCTTCCCAAAGATGCCATCTTACGCCCACTACTACCAAACCCTCATTCCCCACATGCCTGTTCCGCCCAGGAGTATACACCTTCACACGTACAGTCCATCGGTGCTAACCTCCCCCTCTAGGTCTCAGTAACAGGCCAGATCAGGAAGTCTTAGAGCCCGTAGCTGGTGCTGGACACTCTCTGGAAGAAACCACTTCCCAGCAAACTCTTTCACCTGGAAAGAGTTGCTCGCAGGCCTGACAACCTGCCTCTTCCAACATCAACCACCTCCCTCACCTAGAGAGGGAGGTCATACACAAGCTCGACAATGGCTTACTCTGGCCAGTATGCCATGCGTAGACAAGCACTGCGTGCCACAACAAACACAGGGAAAACATACACAGGCTTCCAAAGAACTGGTTCAGCAGCCACAGGATATTCTCACGAATAAGATTTCTGAACAGGGTTCCACGCACAAGCTCGCTCAGCTTTTCCTGGGTAAACAGAGACTCTTCCCCGAATTCAACACAGGCTTCTCATAGGCTAGGGTTACACACAGGGGATTTCTCAGAATCCGACACAGACATTCAAGTCACAGGGTCTCCCAAAGGTTCTCTACAGGAGTCAGGTTAGTCAAACTGCTCAGAGCTCCGTACGCATTCAGAAAATCCAGTGGAAATGGGAATCCCCCTTCTCACGGCTCACCCTGGTTGTTTTATTCGCATGCACCAGGGTTGACACTTGTCACCCATGGAACTGCATGCGTTCCACCAGCACGTGTTCCTCCCACCACTTGGGGATTCACGTGTCCTTCCAAAAGGACTTAAGATAAAAACATATGATGCACATATCTTTTTGAAACAATATTAAAATATTATTTCCAGGTTTAAGCCCCTAGGCTCATCACTCATCCCCTTTCCCACCTTCCATCCCCTAGTTCCTTTCCCACTCTATGGATGCTCAGTCCCCCTTCACTCAT
>JASDQU010688271.1:29576-42289 GCA_032191745.1 Picea mariana
TCTGGACCAAAAAAGGGGTAAACTATCATTGGATAGAAGTGACTTCAAATTTCATTTTAACGAGCATGAAAGGCCACGAGATCGCTCGACAATATTTTCATGTTTAGAGGTTCTGAAAAGGGCTTAAAAGAAGACCCATTATGTTTTTTGGGAGTCCCGAGGGTGAGGTCAAGAGTGAAAAGGAATCATGCAAATAAGGCTCAAACTCGTAATCAGGAAAAAAAAAAGGACTCTCGAGCCTACATCCATTAGTGACAGCATGGAGACCATAACGCAACCAGGATCTACCTAGGGCATCCATGTTTCAATAAGCTTCTACCACCAAATCGTGACACTTCTAAAGTAGCAATAATGGTTCTGTGTCACAACCTGATGGGATCGATCCTATGGAAAAGGGGTAAAGACAACGAGATACAAAAGTTAGGGTGGAAACCTAACCTATATGCTCAAGTTGATCATCTGAGGTTTTTACCACGGACCTTCAAAAGTGACCCAAAACTCAAAAAAATTGTCTTGATACCCGATCATAACCTTCCAATGCAACTCTTGAATCACTCTAAATGGTTTTCAATTTAAATAAAATGATAAGGGGGGCCAAAAAAATGACAAAAAGGGGCCAAAAAGTCTATAAATAGAAGCTGGCAGTTCATTATCACCATTGCTGATTTGGAAATTGACTCTGGAGAAAAAAAAACCCTTTAATCAAAGTGGTGATTCCAGGAGCTACAGTGGACGAAACGACCATCTGTCTAGACCAAGTAAGTATAAACTCTATCCTCTTGCAATTTAAATCTTTATTTATGCTTTTAGTTTCAAGTTTTGGGGGGGCATCAACCTTCAAAAGGTCGGCCCTAGTTCCATGCGAATTGTCTTATGACAGGCCGCATGTACACTCGGGCAGAGAAAAACTGCACACGTGTAGACGCGACTGTCATCATTACAGCCCATGTGGACCCTTTATTTAATGAAAAAAAAAATTAAAAGCAAGGGTTAACCCTCCTGAACTTAGTGTTTTGCATGGTGTATGTTCAATGGAGGGAAAGAGAGCATGAGGAGATTAGTGAGTTGGTCAGGGAAGACCCCAATGTTGTTGTTGCCTTAATGCAATGTGGGATGCTCAAGTTCTTTCTATGTCCTTTTATGCGGGCAAAACCTAGGCTACTGAATTCCTTGGTTTATTATTGGCATCCTGATGTAGAGGCCTTTATGTTAGAGGGGCGGTCACTGGTGCCTACTACAGAGGACATATATTTTTTGACTGGCCTCTCCAAGAGAGGGGAACCAGTCAAATTCCAGACATTTCCTTTGGGGCCTCATAACATATTGGAATTGATAGGACCTTATTTTGAGGTTGGTATAGACCGATCGAGCTCACAGGTGCTCATAAGAAAGATCATTGATTTATCACTGCAGGAGATTATGTTTCTTATTGAGCGGATGACTAGTTCTGCAGCTCTACAGTAGGCATCCTGTGCACAGATGAATTGTGCAATCCAATGCTTAAATGCACAGATATTTGACTGGAGCACTACACTGCTAGATTGTATGAAGAGGCAGCTGGCAGATTGTCAGTCGCGAACGCAGAGGAACTTTGGGTTCGGGACGATTCTATGCCCTTTCTTTTTTGAAAGAGTTCCTAGTTTTAGTCCTCAAGTGGTTGTATGAGGACATCAAGCCTCTCTTCATGCAGTTTACAGATGGGCAGTGTTACTGCCACGACAGGGTGGTGGAAGGACCAATGAGTCATTTGATGATGATTTATTTTCTTGGTTGTTGCGACAGATCCCAGTCATAGAGGATTACCCTTATGTTGGCATTGATTTCTCCAGAGATCCTGAGATACTGGTACCTCCTGGCAAGGAGCAAGGAGAGATGGGTAAGTTTGCATCATTTTTGTTTTGTTTTTATGAAAGATATGTAATTTTTATGTTGTTTTTTTATATATCATTTTTTTATACCAGAGTATTTGAAAATATGTGTCTATTATGTGAAGATGTGGGACCAGTGCAACCTGCAGATTATGCGAGGAACAAGCGTCTTCCTCGGCCCGGGGATGCACCTGCCACCGCAGGAGGACCAACAGTAATAGGAGAGCTTCCATCCAGTGAGTCTAAAAGGGTTTTGAGATGAGTCAAGCGAAACTTTACCTCGCTCACTCTCACAGTCCCTATGGCAGAGATTGAGGATATGCCACCATCTATGCAACCTCATGTTGTGGGGGCACCACGGACGTGGGTCTGATTGTTTCGGCATTTGGAAAACGTTGTTGATCATTACAACAGGGCCCACAGGCCCTGACCTTAGTTAGTCTAGACTTTTCACGTGCCGAGAGCACTACTTGTATATATTTTTTGAGGGCATAATCCCCATGACTCGTTACTAGTCATACTTTTGAGGCGCTTGCGTCCACCTATGTACTTTGATGATTATGATATTATATATGGATTTTTATGTCTTTTTGTGTCTTATGGATTATATTTGCCTTTAAAAATGTATTTACATTTTTATGTGTATGTATTTTTATATGTGTGTGAGATGCCAGTCTAAAATTTGATTAGCTAGAGTATCTGTAATTTGGTTTAATCTCCTAGGAATATGAAAATATGTAATATAATCAAAGCTTCGTTCTAAGAGACGTACCCTAAGGAATTGTCGGTGTAAATTCGGATCATGAACATGGTAGACTCTATTTAATTGAGACACAACTAGTTGAGCATCTAAATAGACCCATAGATGAGAGATACCAGATGACATGGCGTCACGAAGCAACTCAATAACTACACTGTACTCGGCGACATTGTTTGTGGTGTCACCTAAGCATATACCTCCAAAAGATAATAACTGGCCTCAAGGTGTAAAAATTACCCAAGCTGCGGAGGCAAGCCTCTGAGTGTGCCGGATAGCACCGTTTGTGTACCCAATGAACACCTTTGATTCACTTGACATCTGCCACAATGACAAAAGATCACATCAAAAATGGCATGTCTATAATACTAAAAGAAACTAGAAAGTAATAATACAAAGACTATACATATGTTACAAAAAGTTACCCAAGGTGACCTACCTATGAGTAATACTTCTTGAGGTAGATCCAATTTCTAGGCTCCACCAAAGCATTTCCCTCAAATTCGACCAAACAATAAGTGCCCTTTTTTAGAACCTCTTTTATGATGAAAGGTCTGAACCACATGAGTTTGAATTTTCCTACCCCTAGGGGGTACTTATCTTGGTCATAGACCAGGACAATGTCGCCTTTCGAAAAAATACGAGGATGAATGGACCGATCATACTGACACTTGACTTTATGTTTGTGAGCCTCATTGGCCAAGGCCACATCACGATGTTGCTCATTGAGCCACTCAAGGTATAATAATCGTTCTTCAAGAAGAGAAGTGTCTGGAAATAACTGTACTTCCAACTTTAGGGATGGGATCTGACATTCGATAGGCAAGACTACTTCCAGCCTATAAATGAGTTGAAAAGGTTAGAAATTGGTTGCAGTGTTAACAGACGTTCGGTAAGCCCATAATGCTGAGTATAACATCAAATGCCAATTTGACTTGGTTGAGTTGATCGTTCGTTGTAGGATAGTCTTAAGAGATTTATTTACAGCTTTCACCTGACCATTTTCTTGGGGGTAGTAGGATGACGAATTTTCTTGCTGCAACCCAAGATTTGATGTTAACTTGGTCATCATCTGGTTCTGAAAGTGACTGCTATGGTCAGTGACAATCTCTCTCGGGACGCCGAACCTTGCTATTATCTGGTTGAATAAAAAGATAGCCGCGATCTCTCCATCATACTTAAACGTTGGCATAGCTTCGACCCACTTCTTGAAGTAGTCTATGGCTACAATGATATAACGGTGCCCCCTTGTTGAAGGAGGGTTGCATGTAGTGTAATCAATGCCCCACTTGGTGAAGGGACCAACTGTGATGATAGGAAACATGGGAGCAGGATGTGCCCTCATCTTCCGAGAGAAGATCTGACATGGGTGGCACTTCTTGACCAATTCGATACAATATTTGATTAGTGTCAGCCAGAAGTAACCTGCTCATAAAATATTTTGGGTTGATGCCAACCTAGACAAATGACTGCCACATGCTCAGGTATGGCAATCGTTAAGCACGATAACTGCTTCTTCGTGAGTGAGACATTGGTGCAGGATGAAGTCTACACCTCTTCGATACAACGTATCGTCAAGTATGAGATAATTCTTGGCCTGATGGCGTATATGGCGACGCTCATCATGAGAAGCAGAGGTGGGGCACTTCAAAGTCTGGAGATAGATAAGTATATCTTAGTACCAGGGATCCAAAGATGTGATCAAAAGCATATCTCCTCTGATAGGCAACTCTTTGGGCACAACATCACCTGACTCAGCCGAAAGTTCCGAAATAAGTTCTGCGAAGACCAATGACATTTTGGATTTCGCTGAAACAAAATCTAAGTCAAATTCCTAGAGGACGAATATCCATATACTGATCTTTCCGCCTATTACTCATCATGTCAACATGTATTGAAATGGATTCACAATGGCAATGATGGTGGTCTTGCGAAACAGAACATAATGATGGAACCGTTGAACAGCATGGACTGTTGCCAACACAAGTTTTTTGCTATGAGAATAATTGAGTTTCGGTCTGACTAGGCCTCGGCTCAGGTAATAGATCACATATTCTGAGAAAATATCATCTTCCTAAACTATGACCATGTCGATGGTTGACTCTGCTACAACCAAGTATAATAAGAAATCTTTGTTATAGTTAGGTGGCCGAAGCAGAGGGGAAATTGTGAGGGCATGTTTCAATGCTTCGAAAGAGCGTTGAGCGGCATCATCCCAATAAAAAGGAACATCTTTCTTCAGTAAGCGCATAAATCCCTTTGTGATCTCAACATAGTTAGTGATGAAACACCTTAAAAAATTCGCCTTGCCCTGTAGACTCTGAAGTTGAAGGATTGTGCACGGGGGAGGCAATTAAATTATTTCCTCAACCTTGAGAGGATCGACCATGATCCCTATTTTTGACACTATGAAACCTAACAAATGTCCTGATGTTATGCAAATACTACACTTGTTTGGATTCAAGCGAATCTGGAAGTAGCGACATCGCTTAAAGATAAGTCGGAGGTGTGTGGGATGATCCATTCTCTTATGAGAACGAGATGATAAATCATCTAAATAGGCCTCAACTATATGCTTGTGATCATGGAAAGCAAAAGACATGGCCCATTGAAAGGTTGCTCTAGCATTTTTTAGACCATAGGGCATCTTACGATACACGAATTTACCCCATGGATAAATGAATGTCGTTTTGTGCTGGTATTCAGGTTTGATTTGTATTTGATTATATCCCAAAAAAATGTCCATGAAAGAGAAGGCCTTGCAACCTGCACATTCATCAATTATCTGGTCGATGAATGGTGTGGGAAAATTATCTTTTAGACAGGCCTTATTCAAATCATGGAAGTCTGTACATACACGAATCATGCCCTGTTTATTATTGACCGGCACAGGATTTGACACCCATTGGGTCAAATGGATCAGATAGATAAAACCGTCTTTTAGCAGTTTCTCAACTTCAACCTTAAAGGTTGCTTCTTTCCTAGGATTAACTGGATGAAGCTTCTGCCGAATAGGCTTGGCATCTGGATAAGTTGTGATTTCATGTTCGATTATTTTTGGATTGATGCCTGGAATTTCCTCATAAGACCAGGCAAAAATGTCGTGGAATTATTTAAATAGATCTGTGTAGATTTGAATCTCTTCGGGGGAATAGTCAGCTCCGATGAAAACATTCTCCATGATGCCAGGGGTTTTGGAGATATTGATCGGTATGGTCTCAACGATAGTTTCCATATTACCCTCGGCATAAACCTGATATGTAGCTAAGGGATTAGTAGGACAAGACCTATCTCCAATCATAGTCAAGGTGAATTCTCTAGCTTCGATTCTGCATAACTCTGGGAGGAAGTATGATTTGTGATGGAGATCGTCCTAGGGTTTCTCCAGACTAGTCATTCCTTCAATTACTACTTCATCGGAGGGCAAGACTAAGTCTAATGAATCGGTGTTAGTGAGAGAAACTTGAGCCCAAATAGGCTATAGAGTCAGATATAACTCTTGTACAGGAGTTGGATCTGTGTCGGTCGAAGCTTGTTGGACTAAAGAGTATGCTACTTCAGCTACAGACAAGGGCATGGACATGCCTGGGTGCCCTGTCCCTTCCATAGTGGCCGATGGGGAAGGAAGTATCCACAGATCATTGAAGTAAGTCATGCGAAACGACAAAACTTGGAAAATCTTAGCCTTATGGTGGTCAGATATGAACTTGACATCACCTTAAGGGGTCGGGTGATCGAAGGTACCCATCAAAGATGGGCACAAACCAACTCCTATGTTGAATATACCTGGTTGGGGATTATCAATCATCGGGACTGCAGATACCCCCAATGAAGGGTCAAGTCTCGAGAGAGATAATTGATCAATGGTCACAATCTGGTCCTCATGTGGAAACAACCAGACCCAAAAAACTATAGAAACCACTGTTTGCATGGCGTAAGTCCAAATCCTTCCTAACAAGAGATTGTAGTCAAGGGACGCATCGACTACTTCTACCTCGACACACATGGTCTTCCCTCCTAACTGCATGGGGAAAGAGGGAATGATACCATGTGGTCAGAACAAACGACCGTCGAAAGCAGTGAGAAGAGTAAGTGACGAAGACAAAACAGGCTGGCTAATGGTCTTCCAACATGCCAACAACATAATGCATGTCGAGGTTCCCTCATCAACCACTGTGTAGAAAATATTCCAAGTAAATTTTTTCATGGGGTGAGCCACTACTATCTGAAACGCTACGTGGTAAGGTAGACAAGGTTTTAAGTCAGTTGTAACTAGCATGATGGTACCCAGATTACAAGACTTGGTAGATCCTAAAGTAGCTAACAAATATTTCCTCTGCGAAGGGCAGCTTTGGAGGACCTCCAAAGTGGACATCGCACAAGGAGTTTGAGACAAATCCTCCACCATAGAATAGTTCTGGATAGCCCTTGCGTTTGGGTTGTGAGAATCTTTTTTGAACTCGCCTTTTGGGATGCGTGTCATTGTTTCACCCAAAGTCTTCTCGATCTGGAGAGGAAGAGATGGGATTTCGGCTTCTTTTCCATTCTCGGAAGTTCTTGGTTTACTATAGTCATGCACTCTAGTCGATATAAAAGAATCACTCTTCATCATATACACATTCACAGATGTGGTATTGTTTGAAGATGGAGAGGGTCCTTGACTGCCCCCTTCTGTGCTTGTAGAGGCTTGGGTTAGGTTTTTCCCATGTTGAAATGGATTGGTTAACACGACAAGCTGTTGTTGTGTCACAAACTTTTGTACCTCTACAAGTCGAGGACATTGGTGGGTCGGGTGGTATTCCGTGCATAGGTTGCACGGATACCTCACGTTTCATTTCTCAATGTTTCCCCTGCCAACATTATTAGTGGGTTTATTATCCCCCTTACCCTTCTTTCGTTGTTTTTTCTTTCCTTCAGGATGTTAGGTGGCCTTTGGATTTGTCAATTTCACTATGTGTACATCTGACGTTTTAGTAGGGGGAGCAGCTAAAACAGTAGTGTGGCTGGTCGTTGTGTGTTGTATAGACAATTTCTACAATTGCCTCGCCAGTTGCTCAGTGGGCTTTGTTTGTGCTAAACCAACAATACCATAGGCATGTGGTCCAACTCTCTGTCTGGTTTTATCAAGTATTGAGCATGGCGCATCTATCAAGATCTCGTATAATAAAATGGACTGAGAATAGATTAGCTCAAGCTGTTGAGCTCTCATGATGGTGTTTTCTTCGGAAAACACTCCGACGTCATGAAGTCTTTGGACAATTGTGGGACCAAATACTTAAGGAACCACTCGAGCAAGAATGCTGGTGGGACTGGCACCTTAATTAAACTCTTCTGATGTCTCCATTCTCGGATGTGATCAGAGATATGGTCCACTTTTGTCTGTGCGAAATTGGCCAGCAATTCTGTGCCAACGTCGTATCTCACAGGTAATTGGAAATGGTTTAGGAAAGCCATTGCCAATTCACTGAAGGAAGAGTATCTTGAGCGGTTGAGATCAATGTACCATTTCGCAGCACTCCCTATGAGAGTATGTTGAAACAATAACAACTGTATGGAGTCATCTTTCAATGAGTTAGACAAGCACCAAAGATGGAAGGTGGTCACATGATCTCCTGGATCTTCATTAGGCTTGGCCTCAAACTTTGGTATGTCCGAAGGAAACTTCATCCGCATAGGGGGCTAACGCAGATCATGAAAGATAGGGTCATTCAACAACCTTGTCAAGTCTGGCAAATGCAAGGTTGCCAGGAAAGGTAGTTTGGGTTGTTGGTGATAACCATGGAAAAAGGGACCTGGAGTTTGACTGGCACCAGGTTGCTAGGAAAAGTTAGGTTGCTGGCATGGGTTCTAGTAAAAGCCATGGCCATGACCAGCGTATGGATTCTGCGTGTGAGGAGACATCATTGGTTGATTCCCAAAATAGGACGTAGATGGTTGGGTGTGAATTCCATTCGGAGGACTTTGGGAAGGGTTTCCCCATGACGATCCCATGGGGATAGGCATAGTACCTTTTTCGGGGTTCCATTGGTTGTGAAAATAATTTCCCCATATTGGCATTCCTAACGAGGGAACTGATCCCTGCCAAGAATTCCAAGGCCCTGATGCAGAAGAAGTTCTTGGGTTTTCCCCTTGTGCAGGAATAGTACCCTACATAGGAATAGGTTGCTCATAACCGGGATTGCCCCTAGTTAGGAAAGCAGTTGACGAGTAATCGTTGTTACCAAATGCACTGAACAAAGAAAATGGTGTCGAACCTACCGACATATTATGAGAAGGTGGTCCTTGACTCCTTTCTCCAAATAAACTATGGTGTGTAGGCGGGCTGATGGATTGTTGGTGGGTGCCACCGAGCAAAGGAGACGAAAGAGGTATATGACCTCCCCCATAAGAGAAAGCATTAAAAGGAGCTGAAGTGCCCCCCATGTGGCCTTGTAGAGGAGAATTATAGCTCCCTGCCCCCATACATAAAGTCTGTGAAGTGGAGTAGGAAAGTACAGGACTTGTACCTAAGCTAGGCATCCTGTATGAGAATAGAGGGCCTGTCACACTTATTGTGAAAGGGGTTGTGGCCACCACAATAGAAAGGATTGGACCATTGTTCGAGGTAGAGGTGGTTGAGACCATGGTGGCTCGGACTGGTGACGGCCGGTTAGGAGGTGGAAACTCTCTTGTGGTGACAAAAGTAGTGGGAATTGAAGAATTCCCAGAAGAAGTGACAACATTTTCTTCCATTGCTGCGTGCGACATTGTCTGACACTCGCAAGGGTCAATCGATATGATGATGGGTGCCAAAAGATAAGTGGTTGGAGTTTTGGATGGACCAAGAGATTTCTATCCAAATTCTAAAATGGTTGTTTCCTCCGGATGTTGGTCGGGTACAATTTCTTATGACTCGGTTGCTTCAAAAGACCCTTGTTGGTCTAGCTTTCACCTTAGTGGTGGCGGAGGTGGCTCCAGTGTAACCAATGATAGGCCTAGAAGCCTTTGTGACCAGTGGAGCTTGTGATCCTCCATTGTGTGAGAAGATCAAAGACACCCTAGAGATTTCTATTCATTCAAAAAACAACACGCACTAAAAAATTCCCTCCAAGATAAAACATGCAAACACTAAACTAGTTGGAAGAACAGTTACAACAACTAACACTAGAGAAACTTACCGGTGCAAGTGAAACTCGAACACGGAATCACCCTCCAGGTATACTCTGCAAAGAGTGTCCCGATGTCTATCCTAGGTACTGCAATATACCCCCACAGTCACCTGTGTATGTCTCTAAAAATATAGGCAACTAGGTTTCTAGCACGTGAATAGTCACCAGACGGGTATAGTTGAAAGTCGAGTAGAACACAATGAGCAGGGTATCAAGCCCGAAACCTGTCAGGGGTATCGAAGGCAAGTGACCCGGAGGAAAACTGAGGACCTCGAATGGATTCGAGACCCGTGAAGCTCTGTGGCAAATGCAATCGACGAAATCCCCAGACAAACCCTCTATATGTACTCTCCACTACGCTTGGTCCATCTTTGGAGGGGTTATCTCCGCTACCTTTCTTCACGTGACCTCATGTTTAGACCCTGTGTTAGAGAGGGGTCCTGGAAAACTTTCACGATACTGGACTTTGACACTCCCTCACTTAGACTCCAATGTTTGATTTAATGGCATTGAAGAGTTTCCTCTCCAACCTAATTCAAGTCCCTAACCCTAAACTAGTTGGCTGACCCTACAAACATAAAACGTCTAATGAATTTTAGATTTAGCGTTAATTTTTATGGCTTGTCTTAACTCAAAGGTTATGAAAGTGAAACTAGTGATGTTTGAAAGATGAAAGAAAAATAAACAGAAAGATGGAAACAAAGTACCTTCACTTAACTCAAATCTTAAACAACTTTTCAAACTTAAAAATTTTTCTAAGATCTTTGAACAACAAACTCAAAGGAAGATTTCACTCGACTACGAGCTACTTATGATCTAAGTAAACCATCAAGAACTTATGAAAGCAAAGACTTTTCCATGGTTACTAATGCAAAACATCACTATTTAACCAAACAAAGAAATAAAAGTTTTTTTTTTTTTATTTGAATGCTCACAAAGCAAAAAGGAAAAATATCAACAAGTAAAAAGAAAGAAAAATTCTGGCCTAAGCGCAGATCACAAAGAGTCACTTTAAAAATCACACACAAGCAAATTGAAATTGGACTCTCACACTTGTCTAAAAACCCTATAAAAGAAAACTTTGAGGAAAACTTCTTAATGAAAAAGAAAGCTATTGTTGTGATCAAACCTAAGTTACTGGCCACTATGACAGAGACCCAAAAACCTAAGAGGTATAACTCTATTCAAAGGAAAGGATGACTGCCTCACCTTCAAAAAAAAATTTCTCCACAAGCACACTGGTGACAGTTCAACAGCAAGCGTGTGCACGCGAGCTGTGTAGAGTCAGAGTGCGTGTACATGCATGCTGGCCTTATACAGGCCGTGTGTATCTTTGAAACTCTGAGACAAATGAAAGGCCAAGAAATCCATCCTAGGCAGAGACTACTGGTACTGAGAACCAGGATCTCTTGAAGACTCAAACACTTACTTTAACAGAAAAAAGAAAACAATTCAGGGAAAACTTCATAGAACAAACCAATTTGAGGTGAAACCTAAGCTATAGACCGAAAACAACAATGACTAGAAAGAGTTCCATAAAACCCCTGAGAAGGACTATTTCTGATAGGGGAGAGGATGATTGCCTCTCTAAAAGAAATTTTCTGGAATCATACATGCGACTAACACTTCCTCATCTAGCGTGTACACATGGGCTATGAGAAGGTAGGGCGTGGGTACATGCGTGCAGACCTTATATAGGCCGCATGTACCTTTGTAGGTCTCAAAAAAGAAAAAGAAAAAAAATGTAGTCAAGCAAAGAAACAGAGATAACTGGTATGGAAGACCAAAATCTCTGTTAGATCAGACTTTTGCAGAAACTTCAAAAACAAGGAATGAAACTAGTTTTTAAAAATACCCAAAAAATATTCCCAAAAACCCTAGAGATCCTCAGTATGGTCGCCAATTCTATTGTGGGTGGGGAATCCCTCCTATGGACTAGCACTAAGGGTTTTATCATGCATGCAGGAATGACCTAAAGATTCTTACTTTTTACCATCATCCCATGCCTAGACCCCCATTACTCANTAAGTTGACGTACCTTATTCTTCATGTTTGATGTCGATCCCTTTTTGCGCTTGGTTGTTCTTTGACTACAACTCTCCTCCCAATGTTGACCTGCATTCACTAAAGACAAACAAAGAACTCCACATGCATTTGATCTATGAACTAATGGGTTAGAGATTTAATCAATCATACAATCAATATTCCAATAATGAAAATCTCATATGGCGAGATGGGAAAAGCAATTCTTTTATTAACTTCACAATGATACCTTACAATGATAAAGTCTACTACAGCTCCTCGATCCTGGTCCTGGGCTCTTCTTCCACTATCTTCCACCTGCTTTTCTCTATACTTCTCTTTGCGCAAGGATGGCTAAAGATTGGGACAAAGGGAATGCTCAATCGGGTATAGTTTCTTTACTATGATTCTCCTCTTTCAAATGGGACCCCTAACCCTTATTTTATAGGCTAGAAGAAGCTAGGTATTTGGTCGAATGTCTAGCCATGCATGGTCGAAAGATTTAGTTAACTTACCCAAAGTTGTGTGTTCCGTCAGGAACTTTCCTTTTTTCGTGCTTTTGTAGGTACACGCAGGTTGTTTTGGGTCATCTAGTGTGTACACACATGCAGTAATGTAGCAAGGCACGTGGGCTTTTATAAAAGGGGTTTTTAAGAAGAGTTGTTCAGCAGTGTTTTGGCAAAGAAGGAATCTGGGATGGCCTGATGCCAGGTAAGCATGTCTGGTGCAAATTAGGGTTATATCACACATGGATATAGAAATTACAAGCATGTATGCAACATGACCAATCCTTTCCAGGATCTCAAATGGTCCATAGTATCTTTCTCCTAGATTTGGGAAGCTCCCCAATTTAAGTGAAATTTTCTTAGCTTTGACTTTAAAGAAGGCATTCTCTCCCACTTTAAATTCTCTATTCAC
>JASDQU010688271.1:46956-60393 GCA_032191745.1 Picea mariana
TGTTGAAAATTACCTTGTTGTAATATTTCTTTTGTTTGCACATAATGTTGATATGACTCTCTTGCTTCCAAATTTTTTTCTTTTAACTCATATTCATACATCCTAATGGTTATAGAATTCATCTCATGCACCCTCCTACTGAGTGCATCATCCACCTTGTTCTCTTTTCCTTTTATATGCTTTATATCAAAGTCACACTCATTGAGAAATTCCAACCATCTAATTTGTTTGGAATTCAAAGTTGGTTGGCCAAACAAATATTTCAGACCATTATGGTCTATTCTTAGTTCAAATCTCTTTCCCATAAGATAATTCCTCCACATATTCAAGGCATGAACTATGGATGCCAATTATAAATCATGATTAGAATAGTGTCTCTCATGTTCTTTCAACTTTCTTGACTCGTAACATATCATGTACCCATTTTGTCTAAGGACTCTTCCAATTCCTTCCTTTCAAGCATCAATGCACGTAATGAAATATTCATTTGGATAAAAAATCTTTAATATTGCTACACTTGTCAATAAATTCTCCAAGTGTTGAAATATTCCTTCACATTCAGGGGTCCACTCAAAATTCACACCCTTCTTTTGCAAATAAGTGATTGGATGTGAAATATTTGAAAATCCTTCAATAAATATTCTATAAGAACCTTCAATTCTCATGAACGATATAACTTTTGAGACATTCTTTGATGATTTCCATCCTTCAATGGGTTTTATTTTCTAAGGTTCCATCGTTATCCCTTCCTATGAAATAATATGGCCCAAATAATGAATTTGCCTTTGATAAAATGAGCACTTTCTCATCTTGGCATACAGTTGATGATCCATCAATACTTATAGCACCATCCTCAAGTGTCGCTTATTCTCTTCTTCCAACTCAGACTAGATAAGTATGGCATCCAATAAGACAATGACAAACTTATCCAAGTAATTTCTGAAAATTCCTTTCATTAAACACATGAAGACAAATGACACCATTGTAAACGCATAATGGCCATACCTTGCTCTAAATGTCTTATTGTTGATGAATTCTTCTTTAATAGTCACTTTATAGTAGTTTGAATTGAGTTCAATATTGGAAAATATATTTTCATCGTTCATCTAATCAAAAAGATCATATATGGAAAAGGATATGTGTTCTTCATAGTTACCTTGTTCAGTTGCTTGAAATCAATGCATAATCTTAAAGTCCCATCCTTCTTCTTCACAAATAACAATAGGGAACCCCAAGGTAACATACTTGGACATATATAACCCTTCCTCAAAATATATTCAAGTTGCATTTTTAATTCCTTCATCTCGAGTATAATCATCCTATAATCGGTATTGGACATTGGGGCAGTTCTGGGAATCATATTAATGGAGAAAACTATATATCTCTTTGGTGTAAACATGGGTATCTCTCTAAATACATGTAATGTCCCCAGTCACCCATGGTCGGGCCATGCTATGCCAGAGAACACTTACGTTCTCTCTACAGAACATACTGTAACATACCCATCTTCTATTCTGAGCTATGCCACAAAATTTTCTAACTGCATGCATTTAAAACATACACACACAAAACTCTTGTGGAACATTTATATATAAAACGTAACAGACAAATACATTACGTAAATGCACAAATTCCTATTGAAATAACAGTAACCATAGACATGCAGCATATACAGGAAATACCCAAAAAACCTACAAACAGTTATAACCACGCATATGATAAACCCATAAAATAAACACGTAGATAACAATGCACCATGTAATTTTATCACACATTTAACACTTATCTTTTTAAGAATATCACCAACTATGTTCAGACCTTCCACGAACCTCCCAGCCTTATACCACACTGTTCATCACTCTCAACAGTGAGTTACCCCCGAGCTAGGACTAAACTCCACCTAGGTAAAGGGATTCCTAACCAGGCTATAGGCTTATGGAAAATAGGAAAGACTCTATCACAAGTGCCTACTCAAACTAAAAACCTACAGTATCTCATTCCCCACATGCATGTCCCACCCCAGGAAGTGTTCCCCTTCTCTGCTCAACAGTCCTTCGGCTGCCCCACTTCCCTTCCAGGGCTTCAACAACAGGTCGGACAGGAAGTCTCAGAGCCCTGTAGCTTTAGTTTAGCACCTTTAGGAAATCAATTCCCAACAATTCTCTCACCCAAAGAGAAATTGCTCACGGGCCTGACAACCCACCTCTTCAATATCCCACGGGCCTGACAACCCACTCCTTCAGTCCAGCTTCCCATCTAACCATCTACACCAACCTCTATGGCCATGGATACAAGTTCATATACAGTGAAATGAATGTCTGAGGATAATTGACTGCGTGAGTGAAAATGGTCATGAAATCATGGCTAAATGATGGAAGGAATCATGGAAAAAATGATGGTCGGAATGATGGGGTGGGTGTGAAAATGAACTAAGTCCCAACAGTATGTATTCATGTCCCCAAATTGACACTTGTCATGTTGGGAGCTACTTTGGCCCACTTGTTCCCAACTTTAGAACTTAGGATAAAATAATTATCCATACTTTATGATTTAATAAATATTAATATAATATTCCTTTTTGGCTCAAGCTCCATAGATTATCCCCTTTCCTTAACTTAGCCCCTCCCTTTACCTAACTAGTAGAGTTTAGTCCCCCATCTCTTTTATCGTGGTCAGTCTGCGCACAACGATGTATTTGATATTAAATATGAGACATGTACAAAAATAGGCGCACTGGCCTTTAACATCTAGGCTCTCTGACCTAATCAAAACATAAGCATCCTAGCTTATAATAAGTACCTCACCAGCCTATAAAACATATTATATACACAAAGGCTCCCTGGCCTCAACATTGTGTGCACTTAAGATGTTGCACGTGGTATCCTGGAATGTGCACACTTCCTCATTTTACTGTGCAGTACATGCGTGCACTATGCCATTGAATGTGCATACAAAAATGATATCAAAACATCTCACTAGCTTAAGTACATTTGTATCTACATTTACAATTGGATTTGGCCTTAGGGATATTACAATACAACTTCAAATTATTTCAAGATTGGATGATCTTTAATAATTGGAACTTCATCCTTAGTTTCCTCTTCCATATTTCCTACATAAATTTGACATCCTTTTATGAAGGTTATTTTAAATTGTAAGGATGAAATATCTCTAATAGATATTTCCCTTAGAATACCCTAAATTGTTCTCAAGCTTCCTTCCTTATCAAGACAAGTTAATTCATTGTTGTAGAAATCTACGACGTCATGATGAATATCCAACCAATCCATACCAATTAGGATATCATATGAAACCAAAGGTATGATTTTCAAATATGCCTTTTGTGCTCATCCAATTTATGCCCATTTGACAATCCTCAACCATCTTATTGGTTCCTCTTTTATCTCATGTAGATAACTGAACTAGCCAATATTTCCCAAGATTTCTTCTTTGCAAACAGATTCTATCAACAATATTAGGATCAATGTAACTATGGATAGAACTTGCATCAATTAAAATAGCTATAGTTTGATCATTGATCTTACATTCCACTTCAATCACATGAGATTTAAATTCATCTTGCTCATTTTCCAAGGCTGCATGGATCCTTGGCATTCTTCTTCCCATGTACTCAATTGTATTAGCCTGTTGCACATTGTGAACAATCTTCACTCTTTCACCTATATGAGGGAAATATATTTACATTTGATCTCCCTCAAAACCCCAACATTTACCTTTTCCTTTTCCCAAATGACCATGTAATTTTGGGCTCATTTTGAGTTGGATTCCCTTGAGAACTATTTCTGAAAAATGGTGGCTTGTTCCCTTTCTTCCTCTACTCCATATTACCTTTCTTCTTGTATTCCCAGGCCTGTTGGAAAGTTGGTCTTCCTCCATGATGATCATAAATGAATTTATCTATCCTTATTATTTCCTCCAATGTATTGGGATTATCATATTCTATCTTATCAATGAATATTAAAGTTAATCCACTTAGGATCCTTTGAATATTGACTTTATCATCTTTTATTAAATCAACATACCTAAAAACCTCTAATAATATTCTCTCATATTCATCCATGGTCATGTTCCCAAGATTGAGTTCAAACAACTCCTTCATATTCCTATCATAATGTTTGGATAAGTATTTCTTCTAAAACATTTTTTGAATTTCCTCCAAGTGATGTTCTTCTCATCAATGTAATTTACATGCACAAATTGGTCCCACCACATTGATGTTTTACCCTTGAGTTGGTAGATTGCAATTATTCCTTCTTCTTGTGAGGAATAATTATGCAATTGAAAGTACTTTTTCATTCTCAACAGTCAAGCTTCTTCATCCTCATATTTCCTGTGATCACCATAAAAGTTAGGAGGTCTTATATTTCTCATATACCCTTGTATTTCAACTAGTCTTGAACTCCTCCTATGCTTTCTAACAACAGATAAACGTGGATTATTATATTATTTTATAACTGAGTGTTCCAGTGGGTGATAATGATGTCTACCATCACTTATATATTCTTCCTTCTTCTCTATCCTATCCAAGCTCTATAATAGCTTAATTTCGAAGCCATTCTGTTGCTATTGAGATTTCATAAGCCTCTCATTATCATATTTATAGCTCATCACATATCTTTTCATACTCTTTCTAGTCTCAACCAACTTTATCCTCTCATCCTTGCCTTCTCCATGCCCATTTTATTTTGTCCCTGCATTACCCATGTCGACATACAATCCCATGACTTCATCTTCATGGTTGTAGGTTTTGTATGCATCTTCCATGTCTTTGATATCTCTAATAAATTTTAATATATTCTAATTGTGTCCTAAATTCTACAAAATGTGCATGAAATATTATTTTTTAGACAAAATAAATCAACAAATCTATAAAATTATGCACAGTGTTGCCCCTTTAAGTGCATCACAATTCTTGTTTCTAATTTCTTGTGAATTTTACTACTCAATTAACATTTTTGGGTGAATATATGAATTCTTGTATCCAAAACATTTCTAATGACTATGTACTTTCTCAATTATGAGTTATGAGAAAAAAATTATAGTCATCTGAATATTACCCATTTACTCCTTTTGTACACTTTTCATTCTAGTGCAATTAATCCCAGATGCCAACTTCTACCACTTGTAGAAGTAAATATGGAAGGAACTGGAGAAAAAATTGTGTGAGACATAGCTAAAACCGATGAAATTGAATTCATAACAGCTCTCAATTTTCCAATTTGATGCACTAATCAAAAACTACATTTATCTGGAAATGACAACTCTGTCCATTTTCACCCCTTTTCTAGACTTGGAATTTCATCTCCCAAATTATGAACTTCTAGAAAACATTCACTAAACCAATGTTGTATGGCTTTATCAGTATAAAAAATGTCAAGTAAATAATTTTTTCAAAATTTTCCAATTGGGTACCCTTTTCCTTTGAAAAACCCAAAAAACCCCAAAACGTGGCCTAGAATAATGTATTTTCTCTATTTTGGCACCTCCACTCCAAACTCTTTGGAATATATCCAATCCCTTCTCACATTATTTTGATGTCTTGTTTTCTGACACTGTGTTCAAGTTTCAACAACAAATGTGATCCTGCCACTGAGCTTGACCCTAATCTTGAAAAACATGTAATTTGCATTTTCTAGAAAATCAGAGCATAATTGGCCACTGACCCTCTCTAGAATTTAGGTATCCCACCTTACTGTGGACAAAACCTATAAGTTTCATCTAAATATCAATTAATATGCTCCAATAATGGCCAAAATATGATTTTTCCTATGTGGCATAATTGTCAATGTGGTTGTTAACATGGCATCTTGGATCCACATTCACACCTCGAGGTGATGCCATGTCACTCTCCTGACCCACCTAGATCTACCTTGTCATCCTTCATCATATTCCTTCCCTTTGTGTTGTCCTTCAACATTAATAAAATATAAATATTTTATGGTCCCACCTACCCACTGACACACCTCTGAATTCAAATGGAATATGGGTCCCACCCTATCTGACAGACTCCACATGGCACCCCTTCATTGGCCATGGGGATGGGTGGGTCTCATTCTGCACCTTTACCTTGGCATGTGAGCTTTCATTCTTCCATGATATAATGTTGGATATTAGGTTAGATTAGGTGAGATCAATGGTAAAGAGGACATGTTGCATCCCAAATGTGTGCGATCATTAACACACCCTAATATGTAAACTTCCATGGATATTTCACTGGAAAATTTTGGCAAAATAGATCTGATAAATAAAATTGAAATATAAACTATCGAGGTTAAATTCCTTTAGATTCAAAAATATTCAGTTACTCATTTTCTACTTATGCATGAAATAGATTAAATGCAGAAAATAGAGAATAGTAAAGTACAATCACACACCATCCACAAGATAACACAAATATCTACTCTTAGAAACCCTTATGGGAGAAAACCCAACTAGAAGGTGACACTTCTCTACTCTTTTTTTATGGTATGGAAATAATGCAAGTAGAAAGGAGAAGACACTCTCTATGGAGTTAATTGAGACCTATATCTTATTAGGATGCTAGAGAACATTAACTCCCTCTATTATTCTCTCTAATTTCCCACTCCCATTAGTTCTACTCTGTTATGGAACAAATACAATAACATAGAATGAAACCCTTCTTCTCTTACTGAACCGGTATTTAACATATCCATATAGCCATCTAGGGGTCAATTTTTGACTTCCTCGACACTCAATTATGTTAGGGATTTTAAACTTATAGAATATTCATGAAATTCCTCACACGGTGTTGTGCTATCAGAACTACCCACTAAAATTCCTTTTAAATAAGAGAATTTCAATGGGTTCCTCCTATGAATTTTTTTGCAAGATACTATATCACTACTATGTTGATTTGATATTAATTTAGGAGGCTATAATTTTGCTAAAATAGTTCATAATAACACCTGTCCATACACACTTGGAATTATGAAGACTTCTTCTTTACTATAGATTAATGCTCATTCTGTAGAACTAAAATGACTTGCAGTGCTCAGCCAAGGGATAATTCTACAACAGATTCACATATTTAAACCTCATAAGATTGTTTGGTCATTCAGAAGACACTTTTTGGATTAGGATACAAAGTCACTTTAATCAATATTCCAACACAACCTTTCTGATATCCCTATCAGAAAGGGATATGTCAGAATTGCTTCTATCGGAATACTTTTTTTGTATTGGTAAAATTTAACTATGATGAAGCTTACACTGAAAGTATCTCCCCTCTAATTGCTTACATTCACAATGAATATTCAATTGGTCATTTTGTCTTGCATGGAAACTAATCATTGTTCATCCAAATACTTTGAGTCCAACACATGTGTGATTTCATTTAATAAGCCAACCTAACATGCAACCTATGCTAATCGGTCCCTCTAGTCATTGTTTATATTCTTTTGATTCTTTCCATGAATGAGACATTTTTCTTAGCACGTTTATTGAGGAAGGAATATTCATTGATACTTTTATCCTTGGAATATTAAAGTGAGATAAACTACCATCTCCGATGTCCAATCCATTCAATCTTGCCTATCAGACAAGTCATCGCTGGTGTTTTTATGATATTACATACCTTTATCGTCCGAAATAGAATGTTATGATAGTTCATATAAGAATGAGATGACTCAATTCACATATCATAGTATCGACACACTTATCGAAGCACAACCTAGAATATTCCTCGATACCTTTTCGTTGGAGTTAAAATACTTCATGAAACTACTTCTCATCCAATGAAGGAAGCTCTGATAACACGCACAAAAATTTCCAAATATAATTGCTCCTCTTCATGCCTCTGATACATAGATATATGTTATTTGTACCTTTAAATTTTCTTAATGGCGAGTTGATTTCTTTCCTGTGAATTTTTTATCATGAAAAAATCATTAACTATGTGAGTTAGGGTAATTTGATATCTACAAGATAACTCCAAAACCCTTCTTAACACACTAGATTCCTCTGCAAGTTTGTTAAAACACTCTTCTCTATGTTATCTGGCTAAGAACATACTGTAACTTTCATTTCCATTTGGAAAACCATAGGTATGCCACTATTTTAATTTTCTATGTTATTGTATTATTTTGTTTGTTCGAGGGATTGATTTGTTTCTATGCTTATTTCAAGATACGAAGAATACACCATGACACATTCGAACGTACGAAAATCCAAGAATATTGTAGCTCCCACTCCATCCTCCACACTTGAAACTTCACCTAACCCATGAGAGGTATTAGTGACAGATACTACTCATCACACCATAAAACACAATTTCCCCAGATACAATGAAATATACAAAATATTCAACATTCGATATTTCTCCTCAGATGGTGAGAGCCTCAAATCATATCATAATATACATAAAGTTGTATTCACCTCATGGCCTCTTGTCCAAAACTATTTCCCTACAATCAGGAAGCCCAATGGTGTTTCAAATATTTCGACCCAAGCACTACCATGAATATAAGAAAACTTAGGAGGAAGATAGTGTCCTTGAGGCCTGAAGACATTGGCATTAGATACCACCTGCTTGAACCTATGATTTCCCTCAACAATTCATTCCTAAGGGGATTCGACTTATCTCATTTAATGGAATAGTTGTGGCTAGATGAGGAAAGATCGTTCAAGCATGGGTAAATATTGATTCCTACCCATGAGTTCAAAACACCATATAGGATGATGAATGATATGTTGAGCAAGCTATATGGAGAAGAGAAGGGTACACATTTCTAGATGGAATGAATGCTCATGGAATACACAATTTTGAATATAGGATAGTTCTTCAATTGGGAAAAGATATATTAACTTTCAATATTCGCCATAACATAAATAATATTCCAGGTATGGAGAAACCCTATTTTTATATGTATATGTATTTGATCGATGCCATTTTTCCTTCCACGCAATTTATTATTTTTGGATGGAGTTGGTATCAAGACCAATATCCAATACATATTTACTCTTCTTACCTCTAGAGAATAAATTACAAAAAATGTTTTTACGATGTATGTGACTTTTTCCTTGCTCCTCTCCATACTATCATTTTTGGATTCTCGTGATACAAAATATCAAATGAGGCCATGTTGGGATGAAAGGTATAACATATTGGTATTTATGGAAATACTATACTTACATTAGAGTGTATGGTAGTATTGGATCCCCACGTCTCCTACCATGTTTTTTCCCAAAGCATTTATTGATCAGAGAAATTACCTACAATACCATGGGAACCAATGTAACCTCTCTCCTTCTGGGCAGCAATAATAAGCTTAGACCTACTTTTATTATGAATATAGGAAGCTATAGTCTATCAAATGGTCCACATTCTAGAAAATAGATAGAAAACTTACAGAAAATATGTTTATGTCATGGAGAGGCAAGATGGAACAATCCACATGAACTGAAAGTAAGTCATATTAGGTATGTAGGCCTTACTCATTCCTATATACATGTGGTTGATTTCATTGAAGAGGCATTAAAAGGAGTCTTATTCTTTGAATAGGTGTTACAAAAAATGACTTGATGATGAATTTGGCCAGACACAAGCTACTATTGGAACAAGAAGAAAAGAAGAAGATCTTATAGGATCAATTTCAACTTCTTTTGGAAGAAGACTAGAAGAAGTTACAAACCAAGGAACAAGAAAAAATAAATAAAGAAGATGAGTTGGAACAAAAGAGAATAAATGAAAAAGAATAATATTATACAAAACAAGTTGAAAAGGGGAAATGAAAAATTGAGTCCAAGAAAACCACCAAAGCATATAAGAAGAACAAAAAAGAAGAGTAACTAAAAAGGCTTGTTGATGAAAGGAGAAAAAAGAAGGAATATGAGATAAAGGACCAACAATATGCTCTTCAACAAAATAAATCTGAGGAGGAAGCTAAGAAATTAGGAAATGAAGCAAAGGCATATAAAAAAGAGAAGGAAAAAATGGTAGTTGAAGCTGAAGTAAAGAGGAAATGAAATGAAGAAGCAGAATGGAAAAGACATAAAAAAATAAGTGAAACTAAGAGAATCACATCAACTCTGAATGTGGGCATAGTGAAAATTCCACCCTATGAATGTACCCCTCTCATGTCCATCCCAGTTCATTCAAAATTTTCATCAAATTCCCCACGTCACTACCAATCCCCCTTGTTACAAATCAAAATTACTCACTTCAATAGTGTTGCAAGTGTCGTCATTACAACTGTTGTAAGTGTCGCATATTGTCCGCAAGTGTCTCATATTGACCATAAGTGTTGCAAGTGTCACAAACATCATACTGTCATATTTCTTATGTCATGCCTCTAACGACATCATAAAAACACTTAGGACACCTCAAAGACTAGTTTTGAAGAAGAGAAATCAGTTGACAGGGAGTAGAATCCTTTTTCCACTGAAAGAACCACTCAAAAATTGATTTTGGAGAGGAGCGTTACCATACCCACTATCAGGGAGTGATAACGCTCCTTGGGCCTCTTTGGAGGAGTGTTTCAGCACCCTGTGCACCCTTTTGGGGGAGCTCTACCCTTTCTTAGTGAATTTTTGGTTTGTTGGAGGAAATCAGGGGACAATCCCCTCAATATCTGAAGGTAGTTGGGTTTGAAACTTGGGTCAAGGCATGATATTAGGGAAGATCCTAAACTGAAGGAGAGGAATCCTTGGCAAATATATCTCAAGTGGTTGGGCCTCTCCAAGGTTATATAAGGAGGCCTTCTCATGGTGAAAGGTACATGAAAAATATTGGAGGTATGAAACTTATGATCTCATAGGCAACATACAGACAGTGGAGACTAGAGATTGATACCAAACTTATGATCCTATAAGTGGTATTAACATAATAGATTGGATATGGGAAAATTATTATCTCGTAAGTGAGATTTCATCAAAGGAATCAATGTAGATTACTTGAACAAAGGGGTTGGACAAGGAGAACTGGAAGAAGTTGTTGCACCTTCATCAAAGGATTGTAAGTACTTTTACTTGTTCTCATCAATATATCAATGCTTGGCCTGTTTCTTTCAAAATTATGCTTGTTCTACATGATTTTGTCCACAGTAGATGGATCTATATTTGAGCTAATCTCAGTAGAGTAGGAAGTCCATTCTATCTTTGTTTGTTCTATAGGACCTATCAAGGAGCTCAGGATCGAAGCTCAGCCTGGACTTTGCAAGGACAAACATCATTAGTAAGGTACATATATTTCTTCTTCTCCTTCATATATTAGCTTGATTATATATAAAAGGATGTCAGTGTCCATGTTAATCACTTTTATTTCTTGGCCTTAGGAGTCTAGAGACCAAGAGGGAATCCACTTGTCCGCAGGAGGATTCACCTAAAACAGAAATTGGCGACTCCACTAGGGATGGGCTCTAATTTTTGTTTCCATTCCAAGATCTTGTTTTGGCCCTTTTCCCACTCATTTGAAATTCTCCATACTATCTCTTTGATTCTTAGATTTGTTTGATTTCCTCTTTACTTCATCATGATCACCCTGATTTGCTGAGTTTGCTTGATTTTTTGAGTTTCTGGGCATTTTTCTGATCTTTTGAAGCCGAGCGCTCCCCTTCCCTTGTTATCAGAGCACCAACACTCCTGGTGGTATCACACAAAGCATTGGAACTTTCTAGTGCCCCTTACACCAGAGAAATACCCCATTTTCAGTGAAAAATCCTCTAGGTTTTCAGTTTCTGAGTTCAGTTTTTTCCTTTTTCATTTTCTCAGGGTCTCATACTCTCAGTCTATCTTGGTATTGGCCTTCAACACCCTATTTTCCAAGGATTGATCTCTTCTTGTTTGGGAATTTGAAATTTTCCTTCCTTGCCTTGAAGTCGCTCTTTGTCTTTGCTGACCTAGAGTTAACTTGTTGTTTTCTTCTCGTTTATCTGACTGAGTGGAAGCTTTTGTGAGGAAATCCAAAGGTCTATGAAACTCTCCATTAGATATTTGAGGTCATTTTTCCATCATTTCTCTTTTGTTTGAGGTTTTTTGGTTCTTGTTTGCAAATTTTGTTATCTTTGTCCTTCTTGTTTATTCACAACGAGAGTATTTTTTTTTTGTTTGTGTGAGGTTGCTTATGACTATTTAATCCTGAAGTCTGATTGAGATTAGAAGTTTTACATCTGATTATCATTCACATATAAGTAAAAGGGCATATTTTAGTGATTGATTTGGATATTAGAAGGCATTTCCAAAATTTTTAGCATTGCATTGGATTTGATTGAGAAACAATTGATTGAGGACATTGCATCTTAATGTTTGATAGTGAAAACAACTCTTTCTCTTTCCCTTAAATATCCATTCATCGAAAGAAAAAACTGCTTATCATTTTCTTGTGCATTTTTGGGGATTGAGTCATCATACCATTAGTTTCATTGTCATACACCCTTTGAGTAAAGAACAGTTGCAAAATGAACACTAATTAAAAATTATCTAGAACATTTTGTTTTTAGGATCTTCCACCAACATTAGACTAGCATTAGCACTTTGGATTAGGCTGTGAGTACAACTCTCCAAAGTTTTAAAAACAAACATTAGCATCCTAAGATAGGGAGAGTCAAATCCAATTGTCGTATCTTTCTAGGATCCCCCTCTCACACAGGGATTACGCAAGAGGTCGCATTCGGGTGAGTTATGGAGATTATCCCTCCGTGGTTCAATTTTTTGCAGTGATCAGATCATATATTGGGGGTCACTTGAGGGTATACCCACGATTATGTGTGGGAGCCTCTCGAGTTGATTTTGGACTTGTTATCCTTCCCATACATTCGAATCAGACTATCGAATGTACCCACCCAGGGGATGACTATGAGTTGGTGTCCTTAGTTTCCATAATATTTAGGTACTTACACGAGGTGACGGTGAAGGGAAGTCTCACTGTACCTAGAACAGACATTGGTCAAACTCACTCGGGCTCCTTGGAGGGTAAATCCACAATTACTGCGTGGAAGCTTGCACCAAGGTGAAATTTCATTAAGAAGGTCTCCATTGTAACTGTTCCACCATATCCTAGCCCCTTCTTGACTTGATCATGTGATGTTGGATCTCATCACCAACTAGTACGATCATCAAGAGAATTTTTTCTTTCTTGGTTTTGATTCCTAGATTTTATTAGCGTATGTTGTTTCCTTTCGTTAGTTGGCCCTAGATTTTCAGCATGTACTGTTATTATCCAAAATTGAGCCTGTAGATGATAAATTTCTTCGCCAATTGTGTAGGATGCAAGGGCTGCCTCCGAAAGGCCAACAACCCTTACCTCCTAACCCTCCAAAAGACAACTATCATGGAGAGGTAGAAAATCAATCTAACAATGGGAGTGTTGTTACTCCTTCGTTAGACAATTCAGAAGGTGCTTTGGTTAAGGTTGAGAATCCCACTCCTCGCACTACATCTGTGTCAAAAATTCCTCTCGAA
>JASDQU010688271.1:76796-103065 GCA_032191745.1 Picea mariana
TTTAAGCCAGAATTGTTTTTCTTGGTTTTTTGCTTGTCGGTATTTTCCCTTTCTTGCTTTACTAGCACTTAAATAAAAAAAATCTCTTTTCATTTTCTTCTTTGGTTGAAGAGTGTGTTTCTGCATCATTAGTTAGGGAAAAGTATTTTATTTTGTAATTTTTTTCCGTTCACTTAGATCATAAGTAGCTCGTAGTCGAGAGAAATTCCTTTGAGTTTGTTGTCCAAAATCTTAGAAAAAATTAAAAAAAATCTTTCTTTGTGAAAAATTGTTGAAATTTTGCATTTAGTAAAAGTTTTTTGTTTCCAGCTTTTTCATTCATTTTTTGTCGTCTTTTCCACATCATCAGTTTCACCCTCATACCCCTTGATGTAACACAAAGATATAAAAGTAACACTAATTTTAAAATCTACTAGACTTTTATGTTTGTAGGGTTCACAAACTAGTTCAGGACTAGGGCCTTGGATTAGGTTGGAGAGGAAACTCTTCAAGTCCATTCAAAACCAAACATTGGAGTCTGAGATAGGGAGTGTCTAAGTCCAGTTTTGTGGAAGTTATCTGGGACCCCCCTCTAACACAGAGGATAAACACGAAGTCGCGTGCAGAAAGGTAGCAGAGATAACCCTCCAAAGTGGGACCAATCGTAGTGGAGAACACATATAGAGGGCTTGTTTTGGGATTCCGTCGTTTGCATTTTCCATGGGGCTTCATGGGTCTCGAATCTGTTCAAGGTCCTCAGTTGTCTTCCAGACCATTTTTTCTCAATACCCTTGACAGGTTTGGGGCTCGATACCCTGCTCATTGTGGTCTACTCGACTTTCGATTGTACCCGCCTGGTGACTGTTCACGTGCTGGCAACCTAGTTGCCAATATTTTTAGGGACATACAAAGGTGACTGTGGGGGTATACCATGGTACCTAGGATAGAAATCAGGCCATGTTTTGCAGAGTATACCCAGAGGGTACTTCCATGTTTGAGTTGCACTTGCACCGGTAAGTTGCTCTATTATTGGCTGTTGTAACTGTTCTTCCAAATAATTTAGTGTTTGCTTGTCTTATCTTTTAGGGACTTCTTTTTTATTGTGTGTTACTTTTGAATCTTTAGACTACCTTAGAGTGTCTTGGATCTTCTCACACAGTGGAGGATCCCAAGCTCCACCGGTCACAAAGGCTTCTTTGCCTACTGCCGGTTACACTGGAGCCACCCCCGCCACCTTTAAGGTGGAAGCTAGACCAACAAGGGTCTTTTGAAGTGACCGGGTTACAAATCATTGTGCTCAAACAACCCCCAGAGGAATCAACCATTTTGAACCTTGAAGCAACCTCTCTTGGCTCGATTGAAACCTCGAGCACTGATTTCTTGGCACCTTTTATTGTACCAGTTCAATTTCACGAGCGCCAGACAATGCCTCGCACAGTAATGGAAACAAATGTTGTTACTTCTTCTGGGAATTTTTTAATTCTCACCACAGTTGTCACCATAGGAGATTCATCTCCGAACCCATCATCGTCAGTCCGAGCCACCATGGTCTCGGCCGCAACTACTTCACACAATGGTCCAAACCCATCTTTGGCGGTGGCCACAAACCCCTCCACATCTAGTGCAATAGGCCCTACGTTCTCATATGGGATGCCTAGTTCGGGTACAAGTCCTGCACTTTGCTACTCCACTTTATAGATGCTGAGTCTGGGGGTAGGGATCTCTAGTTCTCCTCTGCAAGGTCACTTGGGGGGCACTCCTATCCCTTTTAATGCTTTTCCTTACAGAGGAGGTCATATCCCTCCTTCGTCCCCTTCACTCGGTGGCTTGCATCAGCACTCCACCGGACAACCTACACCCAATAGTTTATTTGGAGTGGGGAGTCAAGGACCACCTGCGCATAGTATGCCGATAGGTTCAACACCATTCTCTTGGAACAGAATGTTTGGTAAAAAAACATTCTCGTCAGCCTCTTTCCCAACTGGGGGCAACCCCATTTTTGGACAATCTACTCCTGCACAGGGTACTATTCTTGCACAAGGGGCACACATATCTGGACCTTGGAATTTAGGGCAAGTATCCATTCCCTCCTCTAGAATTCCAATCTGGGGTAATTCTTTCCACAATCAATGGAACCTCGGACAGACTACTATGCCTATCCCCATGGGACCGGCATGGGGTAATCCTTCCCAAAGTCCTTCGAATACAATGCATGCCCAACACTCTATGTCGTTTTTCGGAAACCAGCCAATGATGTCTCCACAAATGCAAAATCCATACGCTGGCCAAGGCCATGGTTTCTACCAGAATCCGGGCCAGCAGCCAAACTTTTCCTGGCAACCTGGTGCCAGTCAAACCCCAGGTCCCTTTTTCCAAGGTTATCAGCAGCAACTCAAACTACCATTCCTGGCGACTTTACACTTGCCATATTTGACAAGGTTGTTAAATGATCCTATTTGTCATGATCCACGTTGGCCTCCTATGCCGACGAAGTTTCCTTCTGACATTCCAAAGTTCAAGGCCAAGCCTAATGAAGATCCAGGTGATCATGTGACTACCTTTTATCTTTGGTGCTTATCTAACTCATTAAAAGATGACTCTGTACAGTTGTGATTGTTTCAACATACTCTTATTGGGAGTGCCGCAAAATGGTACATCGAGCTCGATCACTCAAGATACTTTTCTTTTGGTGAACTGGCAATGGCCTTCCTTAACCATTTCCAGTTACTTGTGAGATACGACACTGGCACAGAGCTGCTCGCCAATTCCAAACAGACAAAAACAGACCATATCTCTACTCATATCCGAGAATGGAGATGCTGGAAGAGTTTAATCAAGGTACCAGTCCCACCAGCATTCTTTCTTGAGTGGTTCCTTAAGTCTTTGGTCCCACAGTTATCCAAAGATGTCGCGACATCCAGAGTTTTCTTTGAGAAATATGCCATCATGAGGGCTCAACAGTTTGAGCTCATCTATTCTCAGTCTAGTTTATTATACAACATCTTTCCAGATGCCCCACGTTGATACTGAATAAAACTAGACAGAGAGCTGGACCACATGCCGATGGTATTGTTGGTTCAGCACAAACCAAGCCCGCTAAGAAATTGAAAAAACAGTTGCAACAGTTATACATACAACACACAACGGCCAACCAAACTACTGCTTTGGTTGCTCCCCTTACCCAAACGTTGGAAGTACACACCGTGCAGTTGACTAACCCAAAGGCCACCCAGCAGCTTGAAGGGAAGAAAAAACAATGAAAGAAGGGTAAGGGGGATAAAAAACCCATTGATAATGTAACAACCCTAGTTGAAAATATGCTTAGGGATTATTAAGAAAAATTAATTAGGTGATTAATTGTCTTAACATGGTTTTAACTAAACAAAGATTGGTATAATACTATTAACTAAATAATAATTAATTAATTAATTGTTATAATTTTTGATTAATTAATTAATTTAATTAATTAATTGTCACATTGAATGAATAGGGTAATAAATTTAAATGGGTTAGTAAATTATATTGTTTAAATTAAAGGATTACGTATATGGAGGGGATAAGGAGCATTAATAATCGGATAAGGAGCATTAATAAATGGATAAGCAATGAATGAATGGATAAGGAAATAAATGAGGAGAAAGGGCGGTGAAGGAGGGATATGAGTGGGGGAGGTTTACGAAAAGAGGGAGGATTATTATTCTACTTGTTTGGGGGGAGAGGATCATTTTTGGGGGGATTCTCTTGGATTTTCATAGGAGAGTTTGAGCTCTGTAGTCGGGAAGGATTAGTACAAGGGGCACCAGTTTGCTGGGGGTTTTGGGCACAGGGGCTAGGATATCCATATGATATCCTGGAGCTAGGAAGTTGTTCTAGTTGGAAGGATGGAAACTCAGTTTGGGCAGAGTTGGGCAGTGCATTAGGCAACAACAAATCAATAGGCTGGACAACCGGGTTGGACAAACAGGTCGATGGAGAAACTAGCATCAGGAAGAGGTAAAATTATTTGATTCTGTTATGAAATTATTATGGTAAAATTGTTTTATTCTGTTATGAATTTTATTATTCGTTGATAAATTTATATGCATATGTGCTAAATTTATAAGAAATTATTGATTTTCATAAATCAAGTAGAAGTTACTGCATTGTTTGTGTAATTAATTGATGTTAAACTAATAAGGTCCCTACAGATAATGTTGGTGGGGACAACACAGAAAAGCAGAAGGTGAGGTATCCATGCAACTTGTGTGCAGAGGATCACCCGACCCATCTATGTCCTCGACTTGCAGAGGCCCAAACGTTTTTCACACAACAACAAAAAGTAGTGTTGACTAATCCCTTTCAACATGGGAAAAATCTAACTCAAGCCTCTGCAAGCACAGAAGGGGGCAGCCAAGAAAACTGCCCACCTCCAAATAACCTCTCATCCACGAATGTATATATGGTTAGGGGCGATGCTTTCATATCAACTAGAGCAAATGATTATAGTAAACCAAGCACTTCTAAGAAAGGCAAAGAAGATGACCTCCCATCTCTTCCTCTACAGATTGAGAAAACGTTGGGAGAAATAATGACATGCATTCCAAAAGGTGCATTTAAAAAGGCTTCTCATAACCCAAACGCAAGGGCCGCCTAGAACTACTCTGTGGTGGAATATTTATCACAAACCCCTTGTGCGATATCTGCTTTGGAGGTCCTCCAGAGTTTCCCTTCTCAGAGGAAGGATTTGTTAACCACTTTAGTCTCTACTGAGACTTGTAATCTGGGTACCATCATGTTAGATACAACCAACTTAAAACCTCATCTGCCTTACCACGTAGCGTTTCAGATAGTAGTGGCTCATCCCATGAAAACTTTTACTCGAAATATCTTCTGCACGGTGGTCAACGAGGGTGCCTCGACATGCGTTATGTCATTAGCATGCTGGAAGGCCATTGGCCAACTCGTTTTGTCTCCATCACCTACTCTCCTCACTACTTTCGACGATCGTTTGTTCCGACCACATGGCATCGTTCCTTCTTTCCTTGTGCAGTTAGGAGGGAAAACATTGTGTGTCGAAGTAGAGGTAGTTGATGCTCCCCTCGACTATAACCTCTTGTTAGGACGGAGTTGGACTTATGCTATGCAAGCTGTCATTGCTACAGTTTTCCAAGTCTTGTTGTTTCCACATGAGGGTCAGATAGTGACCATCGATCAATTGTATTTCTCTAGACCTAACCCAGCTTTGGGGGCATCCACGGTCCCAATGATTGATAATCCTCCACCTGGTGTCATTAATGTAGGATTTGGTTTGTGCCCATCCTTGATGGGTACCTTCGAATACCCACCTCCTCATAATGATATCAAATTTATATCTAATCACCATGAGGCTGATATTTTTTAAGTTTCATCATTCTGCACAACTTACTTTGAGGATCCTTGGATTCTTCCTTCCCCATCAGCCATGATGGATGAGACAGGGAACCCAGGCATGTCCATGCCCTTTTCTGTCGCTGAGGTAGTGTACTCTTTAGTCCAGCAAGCTTCATCTAACCCTGATCCAACTCCTGCACAAGAGATAGATCCACTTCTAGAGCCTATTTGGGCTCAGGGTTCTCTCGCTAACGTTGATTCGTTAGACTTAGTCTTGCCTTCTGACGAAGCAGTAATCGAAGAAATGACTAGTCCAGACAAAGCTTGGGAATATCTTCATCACAAATCATATTTTCTCCCAGAGTTAATCCGAATCGAAGCAGGAGAATTCACCGTTACCATGACGAGAGATCAGCCATGTCCTATTAATCTCTTAGCTACACAAGAAATTTATGTTGAGGGCAATATGGTGACTATCGCTAAAACTATACCCATCAACATCTCCCGAAACCCTGGCATCATGGAGAATGTCTTTGTCGAAGCAGATTTCTCCCCCAAAGAAATTCAAATTTACACGGATCTTTTCAAAGAATTCCACGACGTTTTTGCCTGGTCTTATGAGGAAATGCTAGGTATCGATCCGAAAATAGTTGAACATGAAATCACAACGTATTTTGATGCCAAGCATGTTCAACAAAAAATTTGTCCAGTCAATCCCAAGAAAGCAGTAGCCATCAAGATTGAGGTTGAGAAATTGCTAAAGGAAGGTTTTATTTATCCTATCCATTTGACTCAATGGGTGTCAAATCCTGTGTCGGTCAATAAAAAACAAGGCACGATTTGTGTATGTACCGATTTCCGTGATTTGAGCAAGGCATGTCCCAAAGATAATTTTCCAACACCATTCATTGACCAGATCATTAATGAATGTGTTATTTGTGAAGCCTTTTCTTTCATGGATGGTTTTTCGGCATATAATCAAATTCAAATCAAACCTGAAGACCAACACAAAATGACATTCATTTGTCTGTGGGGTACATTCGCATATCGTAAGATGCCTTTTGGCCTTAAAAATGCCGGAGCCACATTCCAAAGGGCCATGTCTTTTTCTTTTCATGACCTCAAGCATATAGTCGAGGCCTACCTAGATTATTTAGCATCATGATCTCGCAAGAGATCGGATCATCCCACACACCTTAGACTTATCTTCGAACACTGTCGCTACTTTAGGATTCGCTTAAATCCAAACAAGTGCAACTTCTACGTAATGTCAAGACATTTGTTAGGTTTCATCGTATCAACAACAGGGATCATGGTTGATCCTCTCAAGGTGGAGGAAATAATCCAGTTGCCCCCCCCATGCACAATCCTCCAACTTCAAAGTCTACAAGGCAAGGCGAACTTCTTACAACACTTCATCGCCAACTATGCCGAAATCACCAAGGGCTTTATGCGTTTACTGAAGAAATATGTTCCTTTTTTATGGGATGAAGCCGCTCAACGCTCTTTAGACGCATTAAAACATGCCCTCACAACCGCACCTCTGCTACAGACACCTAACTATAACAAAGATTTCTTATTATATTTGGTTGCCACAGAGTCAACCATTGGCATGGTTTTAGTTCAGGAAGACGATTCGTTCTTAGAATACATGATCTATTACCTGAGTCGAGACCTCATAGGACCAAAACTCAATTATTATCATATTGAAAAACTTGCATTGGAAGCAGTTCATGTTGTTCAATGGTTCCGTCACTATCTTCTGTTTCGCAAGACCACCATCATTGTTGTCATGAATCCATTCCAGTACATGTTGACACAACGAGTTATAGGAAGAAAAATCAGTAGATGGATAGTCATCCTCTAAGAATTTGACTTAGACTTCGTTTCAGCAAAGTCCAAGAAGTCATTGGTCTTCATAGAGCTTATTTCAGAACTTTCGGTTGAGTCAGGTGACATTGTGCCTGAGGAATAGCCTATCCAGGGAGATATGTTTTTGATTACATATTCAGATCCCTGGTACGGAGATATACTTATCTATCTCCAGAATTTGAAGTGCCCCACTTCTGCTTCTCGTGACGAGCATCGGCGGATACGCCATCAGGCTAAGAATTATCTCATACTCGATGATACGTTGTATCGAAGAGGTGTAGACTACATTTTACGTCGATGTCTCACACATGAGGAGATTGTCATCGTGCTCAACGATTGCCATACTGGAGCTTGTGGAGGTCATTTATCTTGGTTGGCAACAGCCCAAAAGATTCTACGAGCAGGGTACTTCTGGCCGACACTTATCAAAGATTGTGTTGAATCGGTCAAGAAGTGCCATCCATGCCAAATCTTCTCTCAGAAGATGAGGGCACATCCTGCTCCTATGTTTCGTGTCATCATAGTTGGTCCCTTCACCAAGTGGGGGATTGATTACACTACTTGCAACCCCCTGTCAGCAAGGGGGCACCGCTATATCATCGTAGTTGTCGACTACTTCACTAAGTGGGTCAAAGCTATGCCAACACTTAAAGATGATGGAGAGACTGCAGCTCTCTTCTTATTCAATCATATCATAGCACGGTTCGACGTCCTGAGAGAGATTGTCACTAACCATGGCAGTCACTTTCAGAACCAAATGATGAGCGAATTAACATCAAAGCTTGAGTTACGGCAGGAACATTCATCACCTTACTACCCCCAAGCTAATGGGCAAGTAGAGGCTGTAAACAAAACTCTTAAGACTATTCTACAACGAACTATCAACTCAGCCAAGACAAATTGGCATTTGATGTTATACTTGAAATTATGGGCTTATCGAACGTCTGTTAAGACTGCAACCGATTTCTCACCTTTTCAACTCATTTACGGGTTGGAGGAAGTCTTTCCCATCGAATGTTAGATCTCATCTCTAAATTTGGCAGTACAACTATTGCCAGACACTTCTCCGCTTGAAGAACGGTTAGTACACCTTGAGCAGTGTCGCAATGTGGCCCTGGCCAACGAAGCTCACAAACAAAAGGTCAAGTGTCAGTATGATAGGTCTGTTCATCCTCGGATTTTCTCTGAAGGCAACCTTGTCCTGGTCTATGACCAAGATAAGGACCCCCTGGGGGCAGGAAAATTCAAACCCATGTGGTTTGGACCCTTCATCATAAGAGAGGTATTAAAAAAGGGCACTTATCATCTAGATGATTTTGAAGGGAATGCTTTGGCAGAGCCTAAAAATGGGCTCTACCTCAAGAAGTATTACTCATAGGTAGGTCACTGTGGGTAAATTTTTGTAACATATGTATAGTCTTTGTACTATTACTTTTTAGTCTTTTTTTTTTTAAGTGTTATGGACGTGTCATTGATGTTATCTTTTGTCAATATGGTAGATGTCAAGTGATTCTGAGGTGTTCGTTGGGTATGCATATGGTGCTAGTCGGCACACTCGGAGGATTTCCTCCGCGGCATGGGTAATCTTTACACCCCTGGGCCAGTTGTTATCTTCTGGAGGTATATGCATAGGTGACACCACAAATAATGTCGCCGAGTATAGTGCAGTTATTGAGTTTCTTCGTGACGCCTTGTCATTGGGTATCAATCATCTCCAGGTCTATCTCGACGCTCAACTGGTTGTGTCACAACTAAACAGAGTATACCGGGTTCATGATCCAACTTTACACCGATGATTCCTTAGGGTAAGTCTCTTAGAACAAAACTTTGATTATATTACATATTTTCATGTTCCTAGGATATTAAACCAAATTACAAATACTCTAGCTAACCAAATATTAGATTGGCATCTTGCACACATATGAAAGAACATTGACATAAACATGTAAATAGATTTTTGCAAACAGAATCCATAAGACACAAAAGATAAAAACCATATATAATATCATAAAATAACTAGAGTACATAGATGGACGCAAGCACCTCAAAAATGGGAATAATAATGAGTCATCGGGCTTATGCCCTCAAAAAATATATACAAGTAGGTGCTTGTGGCACATAAAAAGTCTAAGTAGGTTCAGGGCCTATGGGTTATAATCATTCACAGCACGGGCTAAATGCCTAAACAATCGAACCCATGTCTGAGGTGCCTCCACTACATGAGGCTGCATGGATGGCGACAAGTCCTCTATCTCTGCCATCAGGACTGTGTGAGTGAGCACAGTGAAGTTCTGCTCAACTCATCTAAGGACCCTCTTGGCCTCTCTGGCTGGGAGGTTCCCTGCTACTGCTGCTCCCCCAGCGGCGAAAGCCATGGCTTCTGGCCGTGGACGACGCCTATTCCGTGCATAATCGGCAGGTTGGACGAGTCCCACATCTGCATGCAACAAATGTTTATCCATCAAATACTCTGGCATACAAAAAAATGATATATATAACAAAAATCACATAAAAATCACATATGCAAACAAAAAAAACTACAAAGGTGGAGACTTACCCATATCCCCTCGCTCCTCACCAGGAGGCACGAGTATCTCAGGATCTCTAGAAAAATATATCCCTGCATATGGGTAGTCCTCAATCACAGGGATCTACCATGACAACCAGGCAAAGAAATCATCGTCGAAGGACTCAACGGTCCTTCCACCACCCTGTCGCGGCAGTAATACTGCCCATCTACACACTACAGGGAAGGAGGCCTGATGTCCTCGTACTACAACCCGAGGACTAAAACTCGAAACTCTCTCAAAAAAGAATGAACACAAGATGGTCCTGAACTTGAAGTTCCTTTGTGTCCACTGTCGGCAATCTGTCAATTGCCTCTTCATGCACTCGAGCAGTGTGGTACTCCAGTCAAAAATCTGTGCATTCAAGCACTAGATGGAACAGTTCATATGTGCACGAGACGCCTGATGCAAGGCTACTAAGCCGGTAATCTGCCCAATCAGTAACAATATAGTCTGCAGTTCTAAGCTAGTAATATTAATAATAGGTACCTGGGAGCCCACACAGTCAGTCCCAGCCTCACAATGCTCGACTATCAGTTCCGAGATCTTGCTCGGTCCCACAGGAAACATCCGGAAGTTGACTGGTTCCCCTCTCCTTGAGAGGCTAGTCAGAAAGTAGATATCCTCGATGGTGGGCACCAGTGATTGCCCCTCTAGCATAAAAGCCTCTGCATCAGGGTGCCAGTAGTCAATCAAGGCATTTAGTAGCCTTGGTTGTGCACGCATAAATGGACATAGAAAGAATTTTAGTAAATCGCATTGCATTAACATGGCCATGACATTTAGATCTGCTGCAACCAACTCACTGATTGCCTCATGCTCCCTTTCCCTCCACTGGACATACATCCTGCCAACACAACAAGGTGAGGGAGGGTTAGTACTTTCTTTTGGTTTGATTTTCACTACAAAAGGGGTGGTACACGCAGGCTGTAGAGGAGACAGTCGTGTGTACACGCGGGTAGGCTTTACTCTGCCCGAATGTACACGCGGCCTGTCCAGAGACAGCCCGCGTGTACCTAGGTATGACCTTTTTAAGGTCGAAACCCACCCAAAAAACAAACTAAAAAATGAAATTGAAGTATTGAATAACTAGATAAGGGAGTTTGTACTTACTTGGTCCAAGCAGAAGTTCGTTTCATCCACTGTAGCTCCCAGAATCACTGTTTTTGGCAAAGGGGGTCTTTTGGCTCCAGAGTCAATTTCCAAATCAGCAATGGTGATAATAAGCTGCCAGCTTCTATTTATAGACTTTTTGGCCTCTTTCTGTCATTTTTTTGGCCTCCCTTATCAGTTTCTTTATGCTAAAAACCATTTAGAGTGATTTAGGAGTTATATGGGAGGGATTTGATCGGGTATTGGGACATTTTTTTTGAGTTTTGAGAAAATATTGACGGTCCACAAAAAATTTCAAAAATCAACTTGAGCATATAGGTTAGGTTACTACACTGACTTTTGTGCCTTGTTGTTGTTTTCCTCTGCCATAGGATCGATCCCACCAGGTTGTGACATGGAACCATCATATCTTCCTTAGAATTGTCGCAACTTGGTGGTAGAGCTTACCAGAACATGGATGCCCTAGGTAGGTCCTGGTTGCATTATGGTGTCCATGCCATTTCTAAAAATACTATAGGCTCGGGAGTCCGTATAGTCTTTCCTAAATATGAGTTTGAGCCTCATTTGCATGATTCTTTTTCGCTCTTTGTCTCACCCTCAGGACTCCCAAAAATAACGAGTCTCCTTTTAATCCCTTTTCCAACCCTTTAAACATGAAAAAATTGTCGAGCGATATTGTGGCCTTTCACGCTTGTTAAACTAAAATTTGAAGTCACATCTGTCCGACAGTAATTTACCCCTTTTTCAGTCTAGATAGTCAACTGTACGAACAAAGGTATACTCTATGGAACTCTCGTTCTTTAGAAGAGTACTCTCAGGTATAATTTTATCCCTTTTTCGGGCCTGAGGGACTAAACTTAGGAAAAAGAAACCCCCACGGAGTCCATAGTTAAGCTCTTTTCAGACTCCCTAAAATTGAAAAGATCGTCGAGTGACCTTATTCTTTCACACTCGTTAAATTGGTCTAGAAGAATATTCCTGAAAGATTCCATAGTTAAGCTTTTTTTAGACTCCTTAAAAGTGAAAAAATAGCCGAGTGATCTTGTCCTTGTCACACTCGTTAAAATGGTTTTGAATTGACGTCTAATTGGTGCTAGTTTACCCCTTTTTCGAACCGACTAGACTATTGTCGAAAAAGGTACCCCAGCGGAGTCTCCTTTTATGTTTTTTTAGACTCTCTAAATATGAAAAACCACCGAGCTTCCCTTCTCTGGGCTCGTTAAACTTACATTGAAGGACATTACCATTGTGTGTTTTATCAACTGCATTTGCATACCTTATCCATCAGCCTTGTGACAGTTTGCTTCTGCGTCTTAACACCTTTGGCCACTGGAGGATTTTCCCCGAGTATCATTTTACCAGAACATTAGTCTTGTCCTTATGCCTTGAGCTTGTATGTTTGCAATACTCATTCCTCCATTGTAACATAATATTCCTTTATTATTTTTCCAAGATTATCGAAAAGAACAAAAAAATCAAATATACCCCAAAAAGAGGAAGGGAAAGGTATTTTCTTTATTGGCAGCATAATGAGTCGCCCTTGGATAAAGCACATATGTCCATTTGTTCATCAGACTATGGGATGTAGTACGACCTTAGGAAGATTTTCTTGCTATATAGAGTTGTGTCCTCCACCGTTTGGTTATTCTTCCAAACATATGGAGAGTTTGTGTTGCCTCCTGCTTTGTAGACTTATGATTAACATATATGCTGCTTGAGTCTCATCATTTGTCGTGCTATTGTCCAAGGGAAGTTTTTCACTAAGGCTGAGTCGTCCCCTCTGCAATATGTCTCTTGTCTGCATACCTGACCATCCTGAATGTCCAATCAAGTCCTTGTTCGAAATCACTGAAGCCTTCAGTCTGATCATCAAGATTTTCAAGTCCATGTCCAACAAGCCATCGAAGACCTCTAGGTAGTGCAGTCGTACACTCATATTACACTCCTACCCGAGTTTTGGAAGATTTTGAAGTTGTTTCTCGAGCTCTGAAGTCCATCCATCAGGCTTAATCATCTTCTAGAAGATGGATACTCTATATCTTTCTGATTTCGAGATGTAGCTCCGTTGTGTATTATTCATGGCTACTCTTTATAGTTATTTGAAATTGATATACAGTGTAGTTGATTGGTAGCCATGGTTCTATTTTATCCCGAGCATGGGTATGTGATCCAGGTGGATATCGGTGGCCACCCACCTTTTCCGACTAGCTCAAAACAGTTTTCTGGCAATTTTGGAAATTTACTATTTTTAGCAGGTTTTTAACTTCCGGGGTCATTTTGAGGGCCTAAATGAAGGTTTTTTGAGATAGAGGTTCTCAATGATAGCCAAAAGCATTATTGAGACACCAAAATGAATCTCCTCGATGATACCTTTCCAACAAGCTATCACATGCCTAAAACGGAAATCGTATGCAAAAGTTATGACCCCGGGAAGTTGATGTACTAACTTACCTAAACGGGGCCCACATGACTTTTGGCGCTTCATCTCCTAGGGTTAGGTTTTTGGATTTATATGACTTTTGGCATTCTCGTATATTGTAAAAAGGCCTCTAGAGCCTTATTGTAATCATCTTCTCATGGATGCGAGTAGCATCCACATCTCTTCTCAGAGATAAGCTACCAGCTCCCTAGCTAGTTTATTTCCATTCTGTCTGTAAGCATATTTCAGTCATTTGTTATTAATGAAATGAAGTCTTATTTCCGCTGCATATCTACGTTTATGTGTATTTATGTATTTCATTGTGTTCCTACATAAATCTGGATCAGTATGCCCGCCTCGGTGAGACATTTGTTATTTTGCAGACGACACCTCTTGTTTCCTGATCCTTGGGCTCAATCGTTCGGCATATCAGTAAAGATTGGTAATGTATTTCGGCCATTAGATGCTCTTTTGACCTCACACATTAGGGGGAATCTGTTATAACCCTAAATTGCACCACATATTCTTACCTGGCATTAGGCCAACTCATATCCCTTCTTTGCCAAAAATCTACTGAACAAACTCTTTGAAAATCCTCTTGTGTAAAGGCCCACGCGCCCTAACCCATTACTCCATGCGTGTACACACTAGCTAACTCAAAACAGCCCATGTGTACCTACTAAAACACGAAAAAAGGAAATTTGTCGACAGAACTAAAAGCTATTGGTGAGTTAACTGAAACTCCCGGCCATGCATGGCCGAGGGTTCGTCCAAAACCCTAGCTCCTTCTAGCCTATAAAAGAAGGGATAGGGGTACCATTTGGAAGAGGAAAAAATATAGCGAAGAAACTCTGCCCATTTATGTATTACATTGTCCCAACCCTTTAGCCTTTCCTCATGCCAAAGGAGATTTATCGCAAAGAAGTTGAAGGACAGAAGAAGAGGAGCCCAGGATCAGGTTCAAGGAGCGGTGGTCGGTCTCAACTTTTGTAAGTTGATTCACTTTAAGTAATAAAAAGAATGATTTTCCCATCCCAAATTATAAATTGTCTCTGGTTTGATTAGTTTATATTCGATTTCTAACCCTTGAGTATAATAGTAGCATGCATGCATAGTTGTTGTTTTCCTTGAGTGCAGGTCATCTTTGGAAGGAGAATTGCGAACAAGTAGTCAAGCACAACAGAGGATCGACATTGAATGTTGGTAATAAGGTAGGTGGTCCTTTTCCATGAATTTACTGAGAAAAAAGGGTTTAAATCTTGGGATGTAGGTAAAAAAGTAGTTTCTATTCGGTCAAATATACATGCAAAGTCTGACCCTAGTTTGCTAGTCTGTAGGGTGTTTTTCCCAACAACAATTAGCCACTTCTTGGCTTGGGGAAAGGGAGCCAAACTGCTTAATATTAGCCACGGGATAGTTGGTTGTAGTGGTCGCTGGTGTGATCCAGCCATGACCTAAGGCCACATGTATGAGATGCATTGACCTTTTTCTAGTGTTGCTCATAGTTGTGAGTCCTGAGAGTTCCAACATTGAGATTTTGGACCAGTTGCACTGGAGCCCGTATAAGGAGAAGGAATACCTAAGGGACTGTGTGGCAGAGAAGGGTGGAGGTTCATTCTCTCGGGTGGTGCAAGTTGGGTAGAAGAGAGGTGGGTACTTGGATTGTTGTGAGAGTTGGGAAGCATGTGAGAGCTTGGGTGCTAACTGGTTTAGGAAGCTAAGTAACACTCTGGAACCATCCTTGTGGATTCATAGCCCTGGATCAGGGGTGACGCTACTTTTGAGATTTGGAACAGTATTGTAAATGGTTGGGTGGAACGTCCTTGGTCTGCAGCCAGTTGGTTTCATCTTTTATAAAGATAATTTCTCTCTATTATGGTATCATTTACATGAATATGAATGTATTTATGTTGTGTATATTAAATTATAGTTTAATTGAATCTTTAGACTATGCATGTTTGTTGAATATTTTTTTTCATGTCGCTAAAGTATTTTATTTTATGCATCCTTAAATTTTAAAAGGTATTTGTAAGAGAAATAAGTCCAAGGGCGAGTTTGAAGGTAGCGTACCCCAGCCTGTGGGTGGCTAGGTATGTTACAGTTTGGTATTAGAGCTTCTGGTTGAAACACTTGGCTGGTATGGGCTAGGTCTATTGGTTAGAGTCTCAGGGTCGAGATCAAACTCTAATTGTGGAGTTGAAAAGCTCAATAGGAATGGCGTTGCATAATTTGTGCAAGAGTTGGAATGTCATGGATCCTTTCTAAGTGGTTCAAATGATCGTGACCATCCCCTTCGAATTCGGGAGTGATCACCACTGTAGGATCAGGAGAGGTTCAGGATCATTGGATCGGAGGATAGGTGAACAGGGGTCGTCTGATGAAAAGGAAGAAAGGGTAAAGGTTAGAACTGTCAAATCCCATGGGAGAGGGAGATCAACGAAAAAGAGGCATTGTGAGGAACCAAGTTGCACGGGAGATAATTTCCCAAGGTGGTCCCACAATCCAAACCATGGTTTCCCCAAGGGGTTACATGTCAACATCAGGAGAATTGCGAGGCGAAAAGAGGGTTACTCCAAAACGTTGATGCGTGCCCCCACATATTCAAAGGCATGTAGTGATGTGACATGTTAGGGCTCGAACATATAAGCTTCGTATAGCTGAAGTAGATCCTAACCATCGATCACCAAGAGGTACGTGTCAGCATATCAGTAACTCTAGAGAAATCTATTCGAGAGGTTTTCAGTTGATATTTGAAACTCCCAAAGCTCGGAGAGCCAGAGTAAATCTTGATCATTTGATCATCCAAAATAGATCTCAAGCGTCGGATCATCCGAGGTGAGTCTCGGTCATCTGATCCAAAAGAGATGTGGCATAAATCTATGGATTTAGGGTGAACACCTGAAGTAAGCCTCAACCAGCAGATTAAGGAGGACATGTGGTGCAGATCCCTAGACTCCAAGTGAAGACTCGAAGTGAATCTTAGTCATCCAATCCAAGAGGACACATGGTGACCGATTGGCCCGTTCGGAAATTTGGAGTTCAGGAGAATTGGAAGTGTGCTAGTATGGAAACTCCTGAAGTTCCGAATCCTGAAGAGCCAAAGTGATGGGGCACGATGATGTCACCAGAAAGTGATGTGGACCTCGAAATTTCTGAAGTGATGTGGCTTGCAGACGTCACCTGGGATGACATGGACACATGGAATGTGTGCCATGTGTCAGTACGTTTTGATAATTTGGAGTATTAAAAAGTCAGTTAGAATGTGACACATGTCACCCGCCTGATTCGGCCATGTGTCCACTTCCAGTATCTCACCACGTGGTGGCAAATCATGCAGTATAGAGACCGAGCACTCTGGAGGGGAAGAATGTGACAGGTTGTGTTGGGTCAAAAACTCTCAAAGGCCCGAAGGCTAGAGTACGTATTGAACGTTGATTTCAGAAGACACACATCGAGGGATCATCGACTTCGGGTGAAAGCACTACGGGAAAAAGTGTAGGAGGAAAGATTGAAACTTCCAAAGACTGAAGAGATGAAGTGATTCACAATAATTGATCTATTGAAGGACACCCATCAACAGACCATGAAATCCGGGTAAAAGCGTTCCGGGAGGAGGCAAGCGAGGAAAATTGAGATTCCTGAAGCATGGAGTCCCGAAGTAGATCTTGATCATTGATCATGAAAGAGGATGAGAACCATTGATTTGGTCCTGGTTGAAAGTTCCAAATTCCCGAAGCTCTAGACAAGTGCTTTTTCAGCTAAGCACAAGGTCATGGTCATATGCATATTGAGAGCTAAGGGAAGGAGGGCTAAGCATCGAATTGGTTGTCTTCAAGACAGAAAAGTGCTAAGGAAGGATTTAACCACAGTTGGTATCCGTGGTCACCTGGGAAGGTGGTTTGAAGGAAGTGCCTACGTAGGATGAAATTATGTGTCAGCCAAGGATAACAGGACACTGTTATTTTCGGAGAATGGGGATATAATCTCCATGAACAAAAAAAGAAAGAGACCTATAGCATGGTTTGGAAATTTTGTTTATCATATACGTAAATCTAAAAAAATGGTCACTTGCACATTCTACAGAATTAAGGGGCTTAAGCACATCATCTTAGGATGCATATTGAGGAAATGGAAGAAGGCGAGGGAGCCTCCAGTAATGATAAGGAGGCCAAAGGCCGGAATACTAGAGTTGGTAATGCAGAGACAGAGTCCAATGGACGCAAGGGAAAAGGAGAGTAGGAAACGTTACTAGAAATTGTAAGAAGCCTAAAGATGGAAGTGTAGAGCTACAAAGCATACAACGAGAGACTGATGAAAGAGAAAATTCGGATAAATGCTCGAGTTTTGCAAAGCCTAAATCAGTTGCAGAGACAAATGGAGAAGGGATCAAACTCAATACAAGAGGAAGAAGGCAGGTGCCATGAAAGAAGGAATGATCGTGGAAGAGTTGGTTATTCTAGAAGTGATTGCAGAGTTCATGGACACCACTCACCTAATTAATCAGAAAGAAGTTTTTATGCATCGAAATATCTCGTAAGTAGTCCAGAGGTGTCTCCTGTTATACACCAAAGAAGGAAACAAGAGATAGATAGTCTTCAAGGAGAGTTGAGGAAGCTTAAGCCACCTTCCTTTGATGGTGAAAGAGAAAGGGAAGATGATGTCAAAGCATGGTTTCTTGGAATCCAGAGATATTTTCAGTTGCATAACTAGTCATCAAACCTGGAAGCTAGGATTGCCACCTACTATTTACATGGTAAGGTTGCAATGTGGTTTAACCAACTGAAGCAAGTGGAACATGTTAATGAAAGTAGGATCACTTAGAAGAAGTTCAATAAGTACTTCTAGAAGGAGTACCTATCAGAGCATTTCTATGAAAATAAAATGCAAGAGTTCTTTGAACTCGGGTTGGGAAGCATGACTATGGAAGAGTACAAGAAGAAGTTCTTGGGATTGTTAAAGTATGTTAGGTTCATTGGTGATGAGAAAGTGAAAATATAAAGATTTCTAAGTGGACTGCTAGCCTTTTATAAGGAAAATATCAAGTATGATGAACCCAAGACCTTGACCGAGGCCATCAAGAAGGATAAATACCTTTATGATCAAGGCTAGGGAAATGAATACCTGTAGAAATATTGGAAGGACAAGAAAAATGAAAAATTCGATCAGAGGAAATGATTCAAACCTCCCTTCAATAGGAATGAGCCTAATAGAAATCATCAAAATCAGTATGCTAAGGGAGATTTCAAGAAGGAAGATTCCTTGGGAAAAAGGGGAAGATCACCAATACAATGTTGGGGATGCAAGGAATATCACATGTACAAGGATTTCCCACATAGAAAGAATAGAGTGAAGACTGTGCACAACCTCCAAGAGGATACAACATTCGAAGATATGGGAAGAATCTATGCAGCTTTAGATGATCAAAAAGGAGAGTACCAATCCAATATGATCAAGGTGGAAGGCAAGATCATAAATCAACCTATTGCTATTTTGATTGATTTAGGAGCAAGTCATTGCTACATTGATCCTAAGATAGTGGATAGATTACATTTGGAGAAGAGTAAACTTGGAAAAGCAAGTTTGGTTCAGTTAGCCACTGGAACCAAAAGAAGAATCCATGATATGGTTAGAAGTTGTTCCATAAGTCTTAATGGCATGAATACTATTATTGATCTAAATATCATACCATTGGGGTCTTATGATATTCTGATTGGAATGGATTGGTTGGACAAGCATCATGTTGTCCTAGATTGTCATAACAAGACATTTACCTATCTTGATGGAAATAGAAAACAAAGCACTATGAAAGGAATTCCAAGACCCATCTCTATAAGGGATATTTCATCCTTACAACTAAAAGGATGTTTTAGGAAAGGTTGTAAATTGTATGCAGCTCATGTGGAAGAGCCAGATAATAAAAAAGGGCCAAGCCTCGAAGATTTCTTGGTACTATAGGAATTTGAAGATGTATTCCAAGAAATACCCAGATTTCCACCAAGAAGGGAGATAGATTTCTTAATTGATTTAGTGCCTAGAGCTGCATCGGTGTCAAAAACACCTTACAGAATGAGCACACTAGAGTTAAAAGAATTACAAATGCAGTTGGGGGAATTGTTGAAGAAAGGGTACATACGTCCAAGTGTTTCACCTTGGGGAGGATTAGTACTTTTTTTCAAAAAGAAAAATGGAACCTTGAGGCTGTGTATTGACTTTCGACAGCTGAACAAGTACACTATAAAGAAAAATTATCCTCTACCCTGAATTGATGACCTCTTTGATCAACTAAGAGGTGCAAAGATATTTTCAAAAATTGACCTGAGGGCAGGATACCATCAGGTAAGAATCAAGGAAGAAGACATTCCTAAGACAACCTTTAGGACCATGTATGAGCATTATGAATTTGTAGTGGTGCCTTTTGAGCTGACCAATGCACCAGTTGTCTTCATGTGCTTAATGAATGGAATATTCAAGAATTATTTGGATAAGTTTGTCATGGTATTCCAGGATGACATACTTATCTATTCTAACTCTGAAGAGGAGCATGAACATCACTTAAGACTAGTATTGCAAGTACTAAGAGAACATCAATTGTATGCCAAGTTGAGTAAGTGTTCTTTTTATCAAAAGCAGATCCATTAATTGGGACACATTATTTCAGAGTAGGGCATAGAAGTAGATCCAGAGAAGATCAAAGCCATTAGAGGATGGCCAACACCCAGAAACGTGTCAGACGTCAGATATTTTATGGGATTAGATGGCTACTACAGAAGGTTCATAGTAGGGTTCTCTAAAATTTCTCATCTCATCACTTATTTGCAAAAGAAGGGAACTAAATTTGAATGGACACTCAAGTGTGAAAAGAATTTTAATCTATCGAAGGAACTACTTACTAGTGCACCTGTGTTAAAGATTGTTGACCCAAATGAAATTTTTGTGGTATGTATAGATGCATGTAAGGAAGGACTTGGGGGATTCCTCACACAAAATTGACATGTCATTGGATATGAGTCCATAAAGCTTAATGAAAATGAGAGGAACTATGCCACCCATGACTTGGAACTTGCTACCATTGTTCATGCCTTGAGGATGTGGAGGCATTATCTCATGGGGAAGAAATTCGAATTAAGTACATACCACATTGGCCTGAAGTATCATTTTGAGCAACCAACCTTGAATGTCAGGAAAACAAGATGGTTGGAATTTTTAAGTGAATATGACTTCGATATCAATCATATCAAGGGAAAGGAGAATAAATTTTTCAATGCACTTAGTAGAAGAGTGCATCTCATGCATGATACTATTGTCAATATGCATCAGTCAGAATTGAAGAGCAGAATTTTAGATGGTCTTGTTATAGACCAACATTACCTACAGGTAAAGGAAAACTTACAACAAGGAGATGTATAGCAAAAAATAAAGGAATATGGATTATTCATGCATAAAAATAGAATCTATGTTCCTAGTTCTAGAGAACTGAGAAATTTGGTACTGAAGGAAATGCATGATGTCCCTTATGCTAGACATCCTAGTTACCAAAAAACAATTACAGTAGTAAGAAGCCAGTTATTTTGGTCGGGAATGAAGAAGTATGTTGCCAATTACATCGTTTGATGTATGGAATGTCAGAAGGTGAAGGCTGAGCATAGGTACCCAGTGGGTTTGTTGTAGCCATTGCCAATCCCAGAGAAGAAATGGGAAGTGATCACCATGGATTTCATCACAGGATTACCCAGAACTAATAAGCAACATGATTCAATCATGGTGGTGGCTGAAAAATTAACAAAGGATGCTCATTTTGTGCTTGTGAAGACAACACATACAATGGCTAATATTGCAGAAATTTTCATGAAGGAAATTGCTAGGTTGCATGGGATACCTAGGACAATTCTCTCAGACAAAGGTACAAATTTTACCTCCAATTTCTGGAGGGGATTGTTTAAATAATTTGGCACAAATCTAAACTTTATCAAAACATATCATCCCCAGACAGATGGGAAAACATAGAGAGTCAATTGAATAATTGAATACATGATGAGAATGTATGTGATGGATAATCCATCTAAGTGGGAAGATTACTTACACTTGGTTCATTTTGCATATAATAATGGGTATCAAGATTCATTGAGAATGAGCCCATTTGAAGCCTTGTATGGTAGGAAATGAGATACTCCAGTAAGATGGTAAAACCCAATAGATAGAGTGGTACTTGGGTCGGAGTTGCTCAAGGACATGGAAGACCAGGTGGTCAAGATCAAGCAGAGTTTAAAGGCAACTCGGGATAGACAGAATTTTTATGTAGACAAAAACATGACAGCTAGAGAATTTAAAGTAGGTAGCATATACTTTTCAAAGTGTAGCCCAAGAAAAGCTCTTTGAAATTGGGTAGTTATACAAAGATGAAAACCATATTTTGTGGTCCTTTTGAATTTTGAAATATTAGATAGAAAAGGGCCAGTTGCATACATGCTTGCATTGCCTGCTTCCATGAATGTTCATAATGTATTTCATGTATCTTTACTAAATAAATATGTACATGACCCTAACCATATTATTGATTAGCATCTAATTCATGTAGAGACGGAGGGAGATTTGCAGGTTCAGCAAGTGTGGGTATTGGACAGAAAATTTAAAATGCTAAGGAATCGAGTTATAGAGCTATTAAAAGTTCAGTGGATATGATATGGTCCTGAAGATGCTACCTGGGAGCATGAAGATGCCATGCGGATAGAGTACCAACAACGTTTTGAATAAATTTAATATTTTGATCTCTATTTTGTATATGCACCGAGGACAGTGCCAAAATAAGGGGGAGGGGATGTAACACCCTAGGTTTTGAACCCCCATTTTAAATAATGTATTGTTACAATGCTGAGAGGCCAGAGCGCCCAAACAATTATTAAAATGCTAGTGTTCCCAAGACATGTAAATTTTTTATCATTATTAATAATAAATACATGGTTGGTTGTTAAATAGACAAGGACTAGAGTTATAGGGGGATATGATTCCACAAGAGAGGGGGCTTGAGGGGTAAGTTTTTATTCTATAATTACCCTTTTTGTCTAAGGGAGGGGATCGATTATGTGAGATTCTTGGGGAAGGCTAGGAGGTTCTTGATCCCCCCCCCCGAAATTACTTAAACTCGCCTTTGGTATGATGGGGGGGTTGGTCATTGGCTTGTTTTCTCCTTCACTTCTGCATTCATACTATTCTATCCCTCACACACTTTCATGCATGCACCTCCATGCACCCACTTACCCGTTCATTGATCCATCAACCATATGTGTCTTGGCTCAGGGAAAGGGAGCTGAACTGCTAAAGATTAACCATGGGATAGTTGGTTGTAGTGTTCACTGGTGTGATCCAGCCGTGACCTAAGGCTGCATGTCTGAGATGCATTGGCCTATGTCCAGTGTTGCTCATATCTTCGATTCCTGAGAGTTCTAGCATTGAGATTCTGGACCAGTTGCATTGGCTCACGTATAAGGAGAAGGATTTCCTGAGGGACTGCATGGCATAGAAGGGTGGAGGTTCATTCTCTTAGGTGGTGCAAGCTGGGTAGAAGAGAGCTACGTACTTAGATTTCTGTGAGAGTTGGGAAGCCTGTGAGAGCTTGGGTGATGACTAGTTTGTGAAGCCAAGTAACACTCTGGAACTGTCCTTGTGGATTCATAGCCCTAGCTCACAAGTGATGTTTTTGTTGAGATTTGGAACAATAGTGTCTACAACTGGGTGGAACGTCCTCAGTCTGCATCCAATTGGTGTCATCTTTCATAAATATAAGTTCTCTTTGTTATGGTATCATTTACATGAATATGAATGTATTTTCACTGTGTATATTTAATTATCATTTAATTGAACCTTGAGACTATGCATGCTTGTTGGATATTGTTGTGCATGTCATTAAAGTCTTTTCTTTTATGCATCCTTAAATTTTAAAAGGTATATGTAAGAGAAAGAAGTCCAAGGGCAGTCTTGAAGGTAGCATACCCCATCCTATGGGTGGTTGGTTATGTTACACTAATACACTCATAAAACTAGAGGCATTGAGAAAATATCACATAAAAGGAAAAGAGGATACATGACCAACATCCAATCATCCATAGATATATTCATTAAATGGAAGGTATGTACAGATACATAGTAGAAAGATATACAAGTTTCCTCTGCACTTCATGCATTTTGTAGGAGTAAATGAAATGTCTGTCTTTGAAGTTAGCTAAAAGTGTTGAGATTCAAAAGGAGCTAAAAACACAAAAGTATAATATCACTGCTGAGTTCCTCAAAGTATTTGAAGAGAAAGAGAAACTCCAGAAGGAATATATTGAAATGTTTGTGCAAGCTACAAAAAGTGAAATCACTTTGGGGTTTGAAAGGATAGCTAGGGTTGTCGAGACTATTCAAGTAGAAGAGTTAAACAATCATTTTCTAAACCAAAGGGATGCAATAGATGCATAATATGAAAAGAAAGTACATGTAAAATGAGACTTTCACAAAAAATAGATGCAATCTATAAAAAACAAATACTCTGAAGAAATAGAACAAATCAATATTAAGCATGTTGAGGAGGTTTCCAATTTACAAACATAACAATATGAATCCAAGAGGTTTGTTGAGAAACATAGTTACCATATTTTGGGATTAGAACAAGAAAAAGAAAATCTTGAAAAAGATTTAGAAGAAAAGAAAGAAACAACTCTTTCTTTAGAAGTTATAAGGGAAAAATCAATGGATCTCAATGAAAAATTGAAGTCTGAGCAGAAAGAGTTCCTATGCATTCTCAATGATATACAGATAGACATAGACACTCACTTAAAGTTGGAGGATCAAATGGATGAGATCAAATATTAGTATCAAAGGGTGAATAATTATTTTGATAGGATTATAGACTAGAAAGGAGTACATAAAAAAAACCCTTACACTATGTCATTGTACTATGTGAAGAGGAAACTAAAGGAAAATGTTTTGTTTGATACATGGAAGCCCTTGTTGTAGAATATTTGAGTTATTTAGGTGACAACAAAAATTACATGTAAAAATATATGGAATAGTTCATATGACCTGCTTGAATAATTTGGAATGAAGTTAATGCCCCCCATTGATGAAGCATCACCAACCCAAGATAAGGATAATTGAGGTAGAAGAACAGAGAGAAATCAATTAAGAAAATATAGAGCATCTAACAGAGGTAAACAAAGAGATTCTAGATGAATATTTTTTGAAACCTAACAATTTGATTATGATGACCCATAACTTCATAAAGAGGACAACAGATGAGTTAAAACTAGAATTTTCTACCAATATCTGTAATGAAGAGCTATACTTGGAGAAAATTTAGTCAAATAAGATGGAAGAAATAATGAAATATTATTCACTCTAGAGAGAATATCAAGATCATATGGAATCTCAATGGTTGGAAACATTATAATAACTTTGTAACTGATCCATTTTGTGTTCTACAATATTTTTTTTGTCATTTGAATGGGAATATGAAGGGACAAACCCTAACTATCCCCTATCAAAAGGAAATTTCAGAATGTAAAAAGTCAATCTTTCTTATAAAAGAGAATACTACAATTAGAAAAGGCATTTTGGATATGAAGAAACATAATAGTACTTTTACTATATGAGGAATAGAACAAGAGACATCTACTGGAATTTTGGTAACAAATATATGCAATAGAAACTATTCTAGTTGTATGTGTTTACTTTATGAATGTGTGGATTATGGCTTTATGAATTTCTTCTCTACTAGTATACTATGTATGTACATGTTACCTGAATTGCCTAATAAGAACAACAATGATATAATGAGTAGGAAAAATAACTAATTGTTATCTTATTATTATATTGTCACTTCAATTTACTCCTTGTATTTATGAATTAGTTATTTTGCAAGTAGTGTTATATTTCACTTTGCTCATTACAACAATCTGCTCCTGATCAGGATAGTTTAGTTTAATTTAGAATTGAATCTTATCATATTAGTAGAAAACATCGATTAGTTTAGTCTCAGATTTTAATTCATACGAGAAACTTCAATTCTTAGATTCATATTTAGATAATAATTTAGAGTGGAAACCAGACCCACATACTAGTAAGAAACGCCATCCCAAATAAGAGTGAGTCTGATTGGGACTTTCCATCAAACATTCTCCCTTTCCTTCTTGATGAGCCTTTTGGACCCATTAATAGAAATGGCGCTAGAAGGAGGGCCATCAAATTGAATGGCTACAAAGAAAACATAAAACCATACCCATTCTATTATGCTTATTAATACAACTCATTTCAGTGATTTCCATCAACCTCGTCCATAACACACATCGCATCCTCTATCATACTCTATGAATACACCCACTCAGGTTACCACTCAACATGATCATATCCATTCATAACCCATATTTTCTTCTCCAATCCCTCATAGATATACCATCTAATAACTTGATACTATAATTAGAGAATCTTGTGAATGCATAGTCACTAGGTAGTGGAGCAGGCAGACCGTCTAGCCTCCAATCGACTATTTTATATCCCATGGTCAATTGAGTTACCCAATAGAAGACCCTTTCTTCGAAAATCCTTACATCTCCTTGGAAAAACCAGTGGTTGGGACTCTAGAATATCATTTGTCCCAAGTTCTGCAAGGAGTTTCAAAATCTTCTGATTTCATACTAGAATGTTTCTTACTTTCTGGTGGTGGTAGTATACCTCCCTCACCACATGAATATCCACCTATTGTTGGATTACTGAGAGGGGGGGTGAGTAAATAATAAAGAAATCTAATCCTTTTTAACCATATAATCCAAGTGTTATATCAATGTAGAATTATCATCCAATAATTGTAGAGTAAATAAGAAATGAACAAATGAAAAATCATACACAATACACCAGTGTTTTACGTGGAAACACAAAGCAGGAGAAAACCACATAATTCTTTTTCTTATATGTCTTGCAGAATTGCATTCATTGGAAA
>JASDQU010688272.1:7049-24360 GCA_032191745.1 Picea mariana
AACTCATAACATAGATCAAAGTTTGGAAAGCTTCACTTTTGTAAGACACTTTGTGAAAATGTCTTCAACTTGATCATCTATAGAGAAAAAGAGAACTTCAAGAACATGATCATGAAAGAGATTTCTAATGAATTGCATTTGTACCTCAATGTGTTTGTTGCACTGATGTTGAACTGGATATTTCACAAGCTTGATGGCACTCTGATCGTCACACCAAACTGTGACCGGATTTTATTGCTAGAATCCAAACTCTGAAAGGATCTATCTAAGACACAATTCTTCTTAACTTGCATTAATTGTCACTTGGTACTCTAATTCGATTAAAGAAAGAGAAAGAGCCTATTGTTTTTTACAAGCCCAAGTGACAAGTCCAGAACTAAGACTAAAAACATATCATGCAGTAGACTTTCAATTATCATGGTTGTCCACTCAAACAAAATCAGTGAAACCAACCAAAAAGGGAGTTCCCCCCTGAACTGTATTGTATCCCAAACTGAATTGTACCCCGGATATACCAAATCATCATGTTCATTTTTTTCCAATGGATTTCATGGGGTGTTTGTGTATACCAAACAAAGGAAATATTAGGATGGTTATGAGTCAAATATAAAAGGTTACCAACTAAATAATGGTACAAAGTGGCATCTACTTCAAATGTAATACATGTGGAAACAAGTTTGGCTCCAGACTAGAAAGGATATGGGGTTGGTTTACAGTCTTCCATGTGAAATAGGTGAACAAGGTCACATTCATACTTAGACTAGAAAAGAAAAATTCTTTCCTTGATTTGAAATACTTGGAGGCCAAGGAAATAGTGCAAATAACCTAAGTATGTCATTTCAAATTTATTCTTAAGGATGGGTTTCACATAGTTTAAAAGTTTGTGATCATCACCAGTGAGGATAAGGTCATCAACATAAAGAAAAAGTATTATGATATGGTTTCCTACTTTCTTGGTATAAACATTGGGGTCGGAATGACATCTATAAAAGCCAATGTCAAGAAGAAAGTTATTCATTTTAGCATACCAAACTCGAGGAGATTGATTAAGACCATATAGGTATTTCTTAAGGAGGCACACAAGTCTAAATCCATTATGAACATAGCCAAGAGGTTTTTCCATGTATTTTCTTCATCCAGATCCCCATGCAAGAAGACAGATGTAAAATCCACCTGATGAACCTCCCATTTATGTGAGATGGAAATGGATAGAATAAGGTGGAAGGAATTCATTTTGGCTACAGTGGCAAAGGTTTCATTATAGTCAATTCCTTCAACTTGAGAAAATCCTTTGGAAACTAATCGAGCCTTTTTTTTTCAACACTTTCATCTGATGCATACTTAGTTCCATACACCCATTTACATCTAACAAGCTTTCTTCCTTTTAGAAGAGGTGCAAGATCTCAAGTATCATTCTCCATTAAGGAACGATGTTCTTCATTCATTGTTGTGTGCTAATTTGGATGGCCAGAAGCTTCTATAATTGTTTCTAGATCATGTGTAATGTCCCCATAAATATCAATACATCTTAAACACATCAACATTCAACATTATGTTAGAGGGCCATCACAAGCAAACATGAAGTTATGGAATCAATTATAAGCTAGATCCATTCCAAATATACTAGAATATGTCAATATAGATTTGATTTTTACTTCGTGTTCTGTTCCAAAAATTAGTATAAAAGTTTGTACAAAATTCCAAACAACCATACACACTCCTTCTTGGAACAGTTAGTATTTTTTAAAAAATAGATTATCAACAATGACAAGGGCACTATTTGTTGTAGCATGAGACTTATTACAATGCATCAACCAGTCAAAACTAGTCAAAACTAGAAACACTCTACCAGTTTACAGGGAAATTGCAACATATCCCTATCACCCATATCACAATTTTACCTACAAAAATATGAGCATGGAACACTATTGGAGGGGAATTTCTCCTTATTTGTTTAGGGTTCTCATATCTGTAATGTCACATCCATCACCCATTCTATTATTCCTTTGAAAATCATTTTAATAAGTTCATTTCCACAAGTTTGTTTTGGATTCTAAAGTGGGATGAAGAGTTGAGCTACGATTTGAAGAGTTTCTTCATTAATCAAAGGTATCCAATAGTCAAAATTCACATTTTTGAATGTATAACAGCATTAAAGAAGAGTTTTGATATTGTTGTATATTGTTTGTTGATTTCAGGAAAAGTAATTCAAGGAAGGAACATGCATACTTGTTCCTTGCATTTTTGACAATAGTCGATGCCATCCTAAGACCTTTTCTAGCATGTAGTAGAAAGGACCTAAGGACCAATGTAATTTATAGTAGAAAGAACACTAATTTGAGGTTATTGTTGGGAAGTCTAGCATCAAAACATCAACAATAGTATATTCTGTAATGTAAAGGAGGTGCTCCCAGCATGTACGGAGGCCCTTTATAGCCTTCATGACATAATTTTGGATCATTTTCTCTAAGGGAAGAAGGGAATTCTAGCATGAAGTATATCCATATATCAATTTTTGCACATTCCTCTAAGATGTAAACCCTGTGAGCTAATTGTTTTATCAAATATATTCACTATACAGCAGGTCGTTGTTGCAAAATGAAATCCATACAAATATTATTACTAGAAACAATTGCATCTGGTTGAAATTGGGATTTAGTTAGCTCTATCAAGCCTTTATTATAAGAGGCACTCATAGATCATATGTCAAACCACTGGTTAGATAAGTATTACCCTTTATTTAAATGAAGGAAAAATATAATCCTTTGTAAATTTCCATCTCAACACATTTACACATCTCAATATTTATTTTCCATTGATTACACATATTAGTTCTAAGAAATTAAACTTGAAACCCGTGCAATTTTTAACATCTAAGACATACATCCTAATCTTGCTCATAGGAATAATTACAATCAAAATAATCCCAAAAGGAATTTTTTTTATTAGTAAATAAAGGTGCATCCACATAAATAAATACAATAACTACAAGAAATTGGATTTGTTGTAATGGAAACGTAAACACCAATCATTCCAGGAGTATCAATAAATTGTCCTTACTGTCAGAGTGGGAAATATCTATGCCTAATTATCAACTTATCAGTGGTAAGCCTCGGATTAATACTTCCAATGACATATTACAACAATAACATAATTAAATTTTCTACCTTTAAGCTATCATTGGATACTTTCTCTTCGTTGTATCTTTTGCATGCAATCATAAGCTAGAACATCAACTATATTAGGTAAATACTAGTCTTATGCACAACTCTAAATTCAAGTCATTTCATGGATTCCAAGTATTCATAACCATAATGTTTTGAGATCATGATGGTTTCATGGAAGGTACACTCTCTACTTATGAAAATTAACAACGCATTAGATTGGATAAATAAAAATTGTTATCTAACCCAATAACCCGGTATATACTCTTGCTTGAGACAAGTGGCCCTAATCAATTTTTACTTTGATTAAGTTTGGATAACTTGAATTTGGAGTCTTGTTTGTCAAGCAATGTTCATGTACTTAATATTAATCCCACATGCTAGTCCACTAAAATTTTGAACTGAAACAGAGCTTTCAACTGGTCATGCCAGTTAGATATTGAGGAGTACCTAAAACCCCTTACCAAATGGAAAAATTAAAAATTTGAAAACAAGATCACCCCAAGATACCCAAGTAGAAGAATTCAATGGTTTTGATTGCATGGTTAATCTCATGCAATTGAATTTAGATCATGTTAGCACTCTGTAAATATGTCCGACTGAATAGACAAATGACAATGGTAACTGTTTCAACCATCTTTAGAGCTGAGGCACTAGCCTGCTCAACTCAGAGAGGGCTCTCTCGTGTCACTTGATATTTCTTTTAGAAACTGGTGGCTAGATTTGGTTTGTTTTGAGGTTTTTAATAAAATTGTTGAAGAGTTGAAGATGACCTTTGGGCTATGGGGTCAAGAATGTAGGATGCATTTCCAAATCATGAAAACAATTAAGAGGAAAAGGCTAAATGAGGAAGTGACTTATGAGTTTATGCTTGAAAATTTAGATGGTATCAGAAGAAAAGAAACACAACTATTATCAAAGCATTATAGTAATGAATTCTAAAATGGTTTAGAAGAGACAAACATAGTCTAAATCGCCAAGCCGAGAGCATTGAATAATGAATTCTGGACTTTTAATTTCTCAATTTAGACAGAAGAAAGAAAAATGAAATACAGAATAACAAGAATCACACACTATGAGAGAAAACGAGACTCATAACACCACCAATTAGAATTTTTTCATAAAAAGTCCAAAATCTGCCTTTGCATCCATGTATTCATTCCAGCCCCAGAGATTTACAAAATTTTCCTACACAAAGGGTAGGCTCCTCCTTTCTCTCCTGCTTCTATACTTGTGAGGCTAAGCATATATAGAGGGATTTCGTGTGGAATTTAAAACGTTTTGACTTCCTCGTAATTCTAAAAATAGATACAAGTTACAAAAAGGAAGAACAGTTATATTATTTAAAGGGACTGTTAGTAAATGGTCTATCATATCAAGACTCCATTTTCTTAAGCCGACATCTGTCCAAAACTTTCTGAAATACACCAAAATTTTACCTGAAGATTCACCTCATCTTGGCGATTTCCTCCTCCAGGGTACTCCACCAATCGAGATTTTCCCCGACGCTTTCTATCATCTCGGTTTTGGCCTATGTTCTCTGCCTTTTTCTCCTCTTCTTCTTTGCGGCTAGGTGGTAGGTGTTGTCCTCATGTTCATTTATGATGAGATCCCTCATAAAAGGGTTTAATTTGACTCTCGACTTTGACTTAGTTTCAGGTTCGGTATGAAATTTAGTCGCCAGTATCTGCAAGACCCATCTTTCATTCTTACTTATTGACCTACTTGGTACATTAGTTGAGAACCCAATTGTGCCAGACACTGTTTGATGGGTATTATCCATACCTTTCAGACTTTGCAGAGACCTTGATTTGGCCACCCTTTGAATTTACAGAATTTCAGGAACACAGACCGAACTTTTTTTTCTTACGCATAAGATGGCAATTTCCCAAAATAGGATAAAATGATTTCATATCTGAGATTTGATGGTTATTGTACTTTGATCATGAATTAATTTCATAGTACGTTAGTGTGCCACACTTCATCAATCCACTTCAAATGATGAGCCTCGAGTTAGTTATGCGATGGCGTCCTTTTGGTACGTCATCTGAGAAAGTAATTGGACCGGTGATGTGGGGTGATCTGACCAACCTCCATTCTTCACGTGAGTTATTGATGTGACATTTTGAACCACGTGACATCGGGGCCATAGGAAAATTGGTTTTGGGTAATCCGTTGTCTCCCCCGATGCGTGTGAAAGAGCACCACGCATTCCCCATCAAAACCAGAGTGGTTTTCCTCGGTCTGCCTTTGCGATGTTAAGTTTTGTGCTATTTGTTGGTCTAATTTGGGCCTCGACCGTGGATCTGAGATTCTTCAAGATCGACGGTCCATCGAGATACTCCCTTCTAGCCTCTACTATATTCGTTCATATGATGCAAGATATAGCTGAGTGCCCTAAACTATCACGCCTCTATTGTGGTATAGCGTCTTGCTGAACCTCAGAAATTTTTAGATCCCGATATAAAAATTGTTAAGGTGATAACAATGGCTCCAACTAGGGATGTTATCCTCCCAATGAGGTAGCAAAGAACTCGTAGACCCGGTGCCTGATCCATTGGGTTTTTCCCAAAACATGTGTGTACCCTGCTCTTACCAAGCTCTGTGCACTGCTTCCAACTACATGTGGGACGTCTGAGTACATTATTGAAAACTGACTGTATTTAGTGCTAGAAAACTCAAACTGGAAAATGATTGACTGGCAAGCTTATTTTCACATCCCTACCTACCCTAAAACTGCTAGGATGACCACTCAATCAAGTGATGCTAAAGTGCTAATGCAGCCAATCAAGCAATTGGCTTCCTGATTTTCCTTTGTTCACATTTTTCTTAAGCTGGTAGAAAAATATAAAAGATGGCAGCTGAAAAAATAAATTGAATCCAAAATCTGAGCTTATGAATGAAAAAAATTCATCCTTCACTGAAGATTGTAATAGGATGGCCACCGGATCTTGAAAACCATGAAAAATCATTTCTCCTTGATGAGCAAAAACCGAAAGGCAAGCATGTTTCATCAGTGTTAGTTGTTTTTGCCCTATTTCTTCTGTTCCGAGAACATTTTCAAATGAAATGGAAACAATAGGTTTGTCTACTTGTCCATGCATATCAACAAAAATATTCATATATTCTTTCACATCTTCAAATATGACAGCCATATAATATGCATCAAGGTTATCCTCTTGTTCATGAAACAACTCTGATTTGGTTTCATTGAATTTCTGGGAATTTGTTTGAGGACCACCATTTTGACTTTCAAACGAATTAATTGAAATAAGTTCTTGCTCATAATCTTCTAGCAAATGTGAAAATCCAACAGCATGCATTATTTCAAAGTCTAGAATTCCCATGGATGAATTTTCAAAACCCTGATTTTCAAATGACTCAAACAAAACCACTGCCTCTTTACTATCTTTCTGTATTTCTAATGGAAAAGTGGCATATATTGCTTCATTTCATTCCTGAAAATCTATGTCATTTGTTTTTTTATTGTTGGAGACTTCCATAGATGCAATTTCAGAATCTTCATCCATGTCTATGTTGTTTAAAAATTGAACCACGACGTCATTCTCAAGGGAAGAGAAAATACTTTGAAACGCCTTTTCATGTTGAGAATCTATATTGATTTTGGGAGAGAGAAAATGACCTTGAAAAATACTTTATGGAGCAACTTCTTCTTCCTTTTCAGGCTGATAGCTGAACATAGACTGCAAATTTGAGCTGACATGACCCTTTATGTGATCTTTCATAATATTATCATCACCACTCCACTCATTCTTAGAGGATTCCTGACCTAAGATACTACAAATATTTTCCTTCAATAATTCAAAGGAAGAAAAACATAATGGTAGGGTTGTCCTACCTGATTTGAAACTGTCTTCGATTTTATCCCCAACAGATGGTTGTATTTCAGCGCAAGTGATAGGGTTTTCAGGCACACAAAAAGAGTGTTGTGATACCTTGTCCTTCTTCTTCATCAGTTTAGCGTGGTTTTTCATAAGCATAGATTTACTCTCCTCAATGATGATCTTAGGATTTTCTTTCAACAATTTGAATGAAGAAAAGCATAAAGGTAAAGAATTTCCTTCAGCTAATTCAACACTTTCTTCTTTGTAACTGTGATATGTAGGTTGAGTCATTTCATTACACCACTGAAAGAAAAATTTTGATAGGGGACATGTAGTTGGTTTCTCTAAGGATTCATCATCACAATCGTCATCGTATTCATCATATACAGGTAAAACAGTAACATATGCAATATCATCTAGCAAGAACAACTCTGGGATGTCAACATGCTTTTCAACAGACTGATTTGCAAACTCATCTTCTTGACTATATACGAATAAATACATAAAATTATAAGTCCCCCGCTTATCATGGGATGGATCAGAAGCTATATTGACATCCCTTCTCTCAACAATTGGAATACATTTCTTTGCAAAATTATTTCCATTGGAAGCTTCGCGAGAACCTATGATATCGTCAATTATGTGCGCAAAATTCCAATCAACTATTTCCTGTTCACATTTGCTTTCATGTTCTTGTGCATTCAACTCCTAATTATGGATTGGATTACATGCTTGGATGTGTTGAATGTCTTGAGCATTACTAAACATTTTTTGTAAGGACTCGAGTCTTCTTTCCATTAGGACGAAAGAAAATTTTGGATGAAGAGTAGTTTCATAATGAAGCATGGCAGCAGCTTTAGAGGGTTGAATTTCTTCGGACAGATTATAATAGATGCTAGAGAATTTTCTAATAAACATAGAAATAGCTTCATTGTTGTGCCTTTTCAAGGCATAAAACTCATTGAGTTGTTGATCTAAGGATTTCTATTTTCCCTGGAACTTTAAGAATACCTTCTTCAATTATTACCATGAGCTGATGGTTTTTGGATGCAAATGTTTGAACCAATGTTTGGTGTCTCCTTTCAAGGATTGAGAGAAAAATCTCATACACACATCATCATGGTCAATCTCGAATAAATCTATAAAATGCTCAAACCCTTGAATGTGCTTTTTGGCCGAGATGATATATGATTCTTCATCGAACACAGGTAGGTACTCATAGTAATTTGGAGGTAAATCATGAAGGGTTTGGGGTAGCTTTAAGGGTATATATCTATGTCAGGCCTTGGGGGGTGTTGGACCAAGAACAGTGGGAGAAACATTGGTTTGAGTCTCATGGGATTCATCAACTTGGTCATTGTCATTGTGTGGCCCAGGTGAAAACTTTTTATCAGAACTAGCGACAAGGTGAGGGTATGCATGTGCAATGTATAGAGGAGGAAATATAATTGCAAGTCTTTCATGATCATTATTAAGATACAATAGGTAAAATAAAGTTCGTTTGGCATGTTCAAGGAAGGAGCAAAGGAAACTTAAAATGAAAAGTAAAATGCTTTGTAAGAGGTCCCATTTTGAGTACCTGTTTTCCCTCATGATGCCTTTCCTCTCCCCTGTCAAGGGGTTTCATTTTTCAGTGAAGTTTTTGTCTTGCGCTTGAAGCATTGAGAGCAGGGTCACCTCTTGGAAATTCAGGATTATTTTATTTGCGGAGTCACCTTCAAACTGAAGTGGAGTCGCCAGAGCATGAATACATCCAATTTGTGCCTAAGTGTCTGTCGCTCTCAGACCTTAGAACTCAACCATGTCGTTCTTCCAGGGAAATTTTTTAAATTTCATCCCCAGCAACGGCGCCAAAATGTTAGCACTCTGTAAATCTGTCCGGCTAAATAGACAAATGACAGAGGTAAATTTTTCAACCAGCTTTAGAGCTGAGGCACTAGCCTGCTCAACTCAGAGAGGGCTCTCTCATGTCACTTGATATTTCTTTTGGAAACTGGTGGCTAGATTTGGTCTGTTTTGAGGTTTTTGATAAAATTGTTGAAGAGCTGAAGATGACCTTTGGGATATGGGGCAAGAATGTAGGATGCATTTCCAAATCATGAAAACAATTAAGAGGAAAAGGCTAAATGAGGAAGTGACTTATGAGTTTATGCTTGAAAATTTAGATGGTATCAAAAGAAAAGAAACACACAACTATTATCAGAGCATCATAGTAATGAATTATGAAATGGTTTAGAAGAGACAAACATAATCTAAATCGCCAAGCCGAGAGCATTGAATAATGAATTCTGGGCTTTTAATTTCTCAATTTAGACAGAAGAAAGAAAAATGAAATACAGAATAACAGAAATCACACACTATGAGAGAAAACAAGACTCATAACACCACCAATTAGAATCTTTTCATAAAAATTCCAAAATATGCCTTTGCATCGATGTATTCATTCCATCCCTAGAGATTTACAAAGTTTTCCTACACAGAGGGCAGGCTCCTCCTTTCTCTCATGCTTCTATACTCGTGAGGCCAAGCATATATAGAGGGATTTCATGTGGAATTTAAAACGTTCTGACTTCCTCATAATTCAAAAAACAGATACAAGTTACAAAAAGGAATAGAAGTTGTATTATTTAAAGGGATTGTTAGTAAATGGCCTGTCATATCAGGACTCCCTTTTCTTAAGCCGACATCTGTCCAAAACTTTCTGAAATACACCAAAATTTTACCTGAGGATTCACCTCATCTTGGTGATTTCCTCCTCCAGGGTACTCCACCAATCAAGATTTTCTCCAATGCTTTCTATCATCTCGGTTTTGGCCTCTGTCCCCCACCTTTTTATCCTCTTCTTCTTTGTGGCTAGGTGGCAGGTGTTTTCCATGTGTTCATTTATGAAAAGATCCCTCATAACGGGGTTTAATTTGACTCCCGACTCTGTCTTAGTTTCAGGTTCGGTATGAAATTTAGTCACCAGTATCTTCAAGACCCATCTTTCATTCTTACTCATTGACCTGCTTGGTACATTAGTTGAGAACCGAGTCACGCCAGACATCATTTGATTGGCATTATCCATACCTTTCAGACTTTGTAGAGACCTTGATTTGGCCACCCTTTGAATTTACAGAATTTCAGGAACACAGGCCGAGCTTGTTTTTCTTACGCATAAGATGGCAATTTCCCAGAATAGGATAAAATGATTTCATATCTGATATTTGATGGTTTTTGTACTTTGATCACGAATTACTGTCACAGTACGTTGGTGTGCCACGCTTCATCAATCCACTTCAAATGATGAGCCTCGAGTTAGTTATGCGACGACGTCCTTTTGGTACGTCATCTGGGAAAGTACCTGGACCGGTGATGTGGGGTGATCTGACCAACTGCCATTCTTCCCGTGAGTTATTGATGTGACATTTTGAACCACATGACATCGGGTCCATAGGAAAAGTGGTTTCGGGCAATCCGTTGTCTCCCCCGATGCGTTTGTAAGAGCGCCACGCGTTCCCCATCAAAACTAGAGTGGTTTTCCCCGGTCTGCCTTTGCGATGTTAAGTTTCGTGCTATTTGTTGGTCTGATGTGGACCTCGACCGTGGATCTGAGATTATTCAAGATCGATGGTCCACTGGGATACTCCCTTCCCACCTCCTCTATATCCATTCATATGTCACGGGATATAGTCGAGCGCCCTAAACTATCACGCCTCTACTGTGGTATAGTGTCTCGCTGAACCTCAGAAATTTTTAGATCCCGATATAAAAATTGTTAAGGTGATAATAGATCCTAAAGGCTACCAACTCCTTAGTACATTTCATCGGGATAAACCAAATTGGAAGAGTTTCCTTTATTGCATAGCCTATATGAAAATGTTTAATGAAGAAGAGAACCCTACTCTTCAAAAAGACTCACCAAACAACCAAAATTGAACCTTAAAGCACAGATAAAAGGTTAATGCCTTATCTAAAATCAAATTTAATCCCTTTCATAGCAACCAGTTGTGTGGCAAATGGAAAAAAAATATTTGGGAAGGGTAGGATTTTCCATATTAGGCGATTCAGTGTTGTCCCCTACTTCTTATTATTTTTAAATTCCAAGAACAAAATTTTCACATTTGTAAACGATTAAGCACAACTAATATTTTTTTGAAGAGGTTTAAAGCCTCATGTCACCTCACACTATTAGACTGCTCTATCCAGATGATGCGAAGAAAACATTGATTACGAGAAGATTAAATACAATTTTACAAGCATATGCCCATGGACAGATATCTAGTACATATAACCAGATAACACAGTAGAAAAACAATGGACAGTTATGGAAACCTACAAGAATTACATGGAAACTAGAGACAAAATTTGACCGAAGTAAATATGTAGTAATTATTTGACATTTAAAAAAACAAATTAAACCAAAATAGAGTTTTAACTTATCTTTTGAAAACTACAGACCAACAACTAGTTGAGCGAGTGATTTCCACCCAACTGTAGGTAGTCCACTGTGGACACCACCCCCTAGTCAGGCTATGATACCACCATGGAGAAGAGGTAATGCATTTTACTCATGCTAATATTTTAATTCACATAGAAATAATAGATCATCCCTTAGCACCCACAATACTTTCTCACACAACACAATGAGGTCTTCCTTCGTTGCTCATCAGTCCTTCAAAAGTATCATCCCTTCAGTGTTATTCAGTGTGTGCATGGAAATGTAAAATTTATTGTCCTTCAACTCTAGTGGAAATTATCTTAGTTCTTCTCTTTTCCCAAATCTCTCATGGATTCATTTCATGGCTATTCTATCACATGTTATTGTAGGCTTCTTCTCTCAACAAGAACTCACATTTTTCCTCTTTTTCCTTCTTTCTAAAATTGGCTCCCCTTTTTCCATTCGAATTTAACTTATTTTTACATGAGAAAAAGATGGCGAGAGAGTCCTAATTCAAATCTTCCTAGTTCCAAGAATGTAGGGAAGACAACTTACTAATTTTTAGGAAAAGATGGCTTGGATTGAGGAATTTGTTTCCTCCACTCCTCTTAACCTCTTTTAACTTTGAAACTCATAATTTTGGAATGGTTGAAGGTTCAAGGTAACATAAGGTTAAAAAAATTAGGCATAAACCCCCCTTAGACCCCCTCATATTTCCCCTATTGTTGTATCATAGCCCCTATAGGCGCTCCTGTATGCGGCCTTGGTCGGTTTCTTTTATTAACTGCAAAAATAAAATATTTAAATACAAAGTGTTCAAGAGCATCAAACCAGGGTATTACATCATGACTCTCTAAAACATGAGCCAAAATAGAGGAGGCTCACTGGAATTGTGAACGTGTATAATGTTGATTTATAGGATAACTTGCAAGATCACCAGTTTCTTCTCATGTTGTACAAATCCATCTTGGAAGTGGTGGTGCTAGTGAAGGTTCATCTTCAATGGACTCAACTAGAGAAAGGTAAGCAGGTGGATATGGATTTTCATCCTCATTGTCATCATCTGAAGAAGAAACCAGAATTGGATCACTGATACAAAAGTCAAATAGACAAGATGGCACAAACATTGAATTAGGCTCATAGGCTGAGAGATTTTCATTGAACTTAACATCTCTCCTAATAATAATTTCATTATAATAAGTTTGAAGAAGTATATAACCTTTTAAATCTTCATAATATCCAACAAAAATTCACTTATCACTTTTAGGTTATAATGCTTTCCTTTTTTCATCGGGAATGTGAGCCCATGCTTCACTACCAAACACACCAAAGTGGCTTACATATGACTTAGTTTTACTTCATGTTTCTTTTGGTGTTATATTTTTTAAATCCTTTGTGGGAGTGTAACTTACTATGTAATTGGCACAATTAATGGATTTTTCCCAAAAATGAAGACTTAATACATTATATTGGATCATACAATTTTCCATTTCCTTTAATATTTGATTAGCTCTCTCAAGAACACCATTTTGTTATGGTGTATATGGAACAATATGTTATATTTGAATGCCCTGCATGATGCAATCAGTTGTAAATTTGTTGTTCAAATATTCACCTCCATTATATGTTCTTAACTTACGTAGTAGATGTCTAAATTGTTTTTATACAAGGGCCTTGTAGGCCAAAAATGTGTCAAAGACTTCACTTTTAAGTTTCAATAAATAAATCCAAGTGCATCCGGAGAAGCCATCAATGAAAGTTAAGAAGCACTTGCACCTAGAGAAAGAAGAAGAAGGAAGTAGAAAACACAAATCAATATGAACAAGTTGTAAAGAGGTCGAGGCATGCCAAGAGGCACATTTGTCAAAATTGTCCCAATGTTGCTTGTAGAGAACACAACCAGCACAAACACCATCTCTGTAAGAAACGAAAGGAAGACTAGTCACCATATTGTGATTGCATAGTTGCTACAATGAGTGATAATTTATATTACCAAGCCACTCATGCCAAAGTTTTCTCTAGTCATCGCTATGAGAAATAAAGACCAATGGAAAATATAATGACCCAAACTTATTAAATTTGCACAACCTAGTAATAACATCAACAATTCGAGTTGTGAGAACATGCTTAGGATCTTTTAAATCCTTGATTACAACTTGGTGAGATGAAAAATCTATTATTTTATCTTCACTTGAATAAGTGATTTGATATATTAATATAAGGTTGTAGGAGAGAATTTGAACACATAATACATCATTAAAATGACCATCTAACTGAATTGTTCCAGACCCTACAACACTAAGAGATATATCATCACCAAAAAATATTTGTTTAGTGTTACATTCATTAAGAGCAGAAAAAATGGCGTTATCCTTAGCCATGTGATAATATTCTCTGGAATCAACAAGCCACTCATTAGAAGAAGAAGTAAATGTTGCATTGAAGGAAAAACCAAAAGAAAAAGTTGCATGTCCATGAGAGGAAGAGTTAGAAGAAAAAGAATCAAGACTGATGTTGTGCTTCTTCATTGTTGCTTCTAAGGCCTTCATCATACTTTTAAAACACTTAAACTCTAGATGACCATATCACCCACAAAAATTGCAATGTCCACTAGTCTTCTTACTTTTTTATTTTGGTCCTTTATCACCATTGGGAGTAGAAGTTGGATGAGAGGGTCTAGGACCATTGTTTTGCTTGTTTTTGCAAGGATGTTTCTTCTTTGGATGCATGTATTGCTCCTTCTATGGGGACACTAAAGCTTTGTTAGATGTACCTACATTGTTGGTTACTCCAAGATGTAAGATCTTTTCTTTCTCTCTAATCAAAGAATCACAAAAAGACTTAAGAGAGGGTGTTGTGTAAGAATCCCCTAGAGCTTCTCTGGTGGAGTGAAAAGTAGATACAAAAAAACAAATATGAACTCTAAGCTTAGCAAGAATGGCATATATACATCAATCATCCTTAATTTCTATTTTACAGTCTTTAATTATAAGTCTAAGTGTTTTGAACTTCTATAAATAATATTCAATGCAAGAGAAATCATTGGGATTTGAAGAAATTAATTTATTTTCAAGTTGGTTGGCTCAAATCTCATTTTGTTTACCAAATACGGCTTCCAACCTATCCTAAGATTCATCTAGGCCATCAATTCTTTGAAGGTGAAACTGTAAATCACTCGAGATGGACAATTCAATTAATCCATGTGATTCATCATTTTTGTTATCCCATTTGACTTTATTTGTGGCATCAATGGGGGAGTTTTTTTTTTCCAAGCTAATCTAATACAGTTCTTTGCTTTGCCGCACATCCTCCATATGGTATTTCCATGAGAAGTACTTAGTTTTGGTAAGCAAAAGATCACTTGGACTAGGCATATTAAAATATGTAGGTAATATAGCTTCAAAAGTAGAAACTCAATGTCTAGATGGAAAGCTCTTGGAAAAATAGGTAGTTTCAAAAAAATGTCGTTGAAATGGACTTTGGATGTCAAAGTTATGCAGTTTTTAAGAAAGACATAAAAGGTAACCAAAGTGCCATGTGGCGGGTAGAAGTCGGTCCACTTGGTGATGGATGCATAATGAGGTCGTTGAATAAATGCATTTCCTTCCCTTCTCTAATTTTGCCTATAAGTTCACTTTAACAAATAAGTTATTTATGAACTGGCCTATTTTTACAAAATAAATGAGAATCACTTTTACAATGAAGTTACTTTATAAATTAAAGTTGCATGCAAAAGTAACTTAAAAAAAAATTGAATTTACTTTATATTGATTCACTTTTATAATTTAAGAGAAATGTACTTTGCAATAAAGTTTATGAGATAACAGAAAGTTGCATGAACTTTTTCAGAGAGTAACTTGAAGAAAGACTTGAACTCAAGATGTTTTATTAAATAAAGTACCTTTCAACTAAGTGGGCTAATGCAAAATATATAGAAAATGTTATGAAGGAGGAGATGGGCCCTTTTTTTTCTTTTTTTTTTTAACTTCTTTGCCTCAAGTATGTGATTACCCCAAAACCCCTTATTTTTTCCTACAAAAACTTCAACACGACCACACATAAAACAAGAAAATTTTCAAAAAAAAAATTGAAACTTAACAATATTGGGGTTAAACCTCGATTAGCTTGCACGGAATGCCAAATTTATCCATGTTTCTGATTTGTTGAGCTCGCATGAAGCACAAAGAAAAGAGCATACGTAGAAAATAAAACACTTTCTACTCTATTTTTTATTTTCCAATATTGTACAAAGCACATGACAAACAATATTTGCAGGCCAAAAAGAGTAGCAAAATGGAAATATAAACAGAAAATGAAATTTTTAAAAAGGCGTAATATAACTTTATACCTTCAGATCTAATAAAAAAGGTTGTATCTTGGACAAACAGAAACATTTTTAGGTGAAACAAAAAGTATTTCCAACTAAAAGTAGCACTCTAGACACAATGAAGTAGTCTGCTCATCCTAGAAATAGTTTGTTCAAGATCTCGATCAACAACATGATAAAGTCTTCAAATAGGCTCTGATACCAATTTTTAAAAAACATGATATTTCCACATAGGATGAACACCTTATGAAATTGTTCACACAACCATATCAAGATCAATACACCAATTTTTTTACGTGGTTAAAACCCTCAAAGAGGAAAACAGTCCATGGCCCCTGCCACATGGCCACTTGACGAAATATATTAACGCAAATAAAAAATTTGTACATAAGAGTTTCTCACAAACAGTCTTCAGCAAATGACCCTTCATTCCCTTTAAATAGAGATCATGGACCAATTAGGTGCTAAGCCACGAACCAATATAGTTGTTAGTATCGAAGAGAATATGAACCATCAAATGACTTTATGTCTAGAACATATCGTGACCATCGTATTACGTAACTATAGATTCATATTAATGCATACTTAAGAAACATGCATTTACCTAAAGACACATTGAACCAAGTTGATCTTAACTAACTCCTAAGTATCTAAATATCCTAATACATAAATCATACAAAAATAGTGTTTATAGATATGTAGCCTAAATTCTATTTGAAGTAGACTTAAAAGATGGTTTACCAAAATGCATAAAGATTGAAAGGGGAAAAACATTCATAAGAAACTAGTGGATTATGTAAAAAAATCCTTTTAAATGTGTTAGATGCCTTGTTTATRGCCACATACTGRAAGATTGTGCTCAACCATTTACTAGGAAAGTTTGGCAAAGGAAGACAACTCAACAGAATATTGATGGGAAGGAACTCGATAAGGCCCCTAATGAAAAAGTAAAAGGCATAGAAATCCTTGTGCATGCAAGAGAATTAAGTCAAAATGAGGGTTTATATTTCCATAACTAGATGATCTTTAGATCCAACACTGAATCTTCGGGTAAATATATTATTGAAATTACTATCAGACAAATAATCATAGACTTCCAGATTTTTGTCGTTTGTTTATATCTATTTGGTCCATCAGCCAACAAGAATGCCCACGACATCTATAAATGTAATTTTGTTCCCATCTTAAAAATAAAATTACTAGATTTTTTTCCTTGAAAAAAAAAAGAAGTAGGGTTACTCATTAAACCTGTACCTACTTGGAGAAACAATAGAATAAGTGAAGCAAGTGTCTCGAAGAGGATTGATAGGTTCTTGGTATTTGAAAATTTAACTATTGAAGTGGATATTCTCAAATATTGGGTGGACATGGGAGGTGGCTCAGACAATTTACCCATTCTATTGAAAATAGAAAAACAAGATTTAAAGCCATCTAGTCCCTGTAAATTAGACACTACTTGGTTAAAAGATGCGGAGTGTTTGAAGTTAGTAAAATATGAATGGGTGGGGTTTGATAAAAACTCAAGGGACTCAATAAGTTATTAGTTTGTGAAAAA
>JASDQU010688272.1:39156-51563 GCA_032191745.1 Picea mariana
TGTTCATATTGATTTGTGTTTTCTACTTCCTTCTTCTTCTTTCTCTAGGTGCAAGTGCTTCTTAACTTTCATTGATGGCTTCTCCGGATGCACTTGGATTTATTTATTGAAACTTAAAAGTGAAGTCTTTGACACATTTTTGGCCTACAAGGCCCTTGTATAAAAACAATTTGGACATCTACTACATAAGTTAAGAACATATAATGGAGGTGAATATTTGAACAACAAATTTACAACTGATTGCATTGTGCAAGGCATTCAAATATAACATATTGTTCCATATACACCATAACAAAATATTAAAGGAAATGGAAAATTGTATGATCCAATATAATGTATTAAGTCTTCATTTTTGGGAAAAATCCATTAATTGTGCCAATTACATAGTAAGTTACACTCCCACAAAGGATTTAAAAAATATAACACCAAAAGAAACATGGAGTAAAACTAAGTCATATGTAATCCACTTTGGCGCGTTTGGTAGTGAAGCATGGGCTCACATTCTCGATGAAGAAAGGAAAGCATTATAACCTAAAAGTGATAAGTGAATTTTTGTTGGATATTATGAAGATGTAAAAGGTTATATACTTCTTCAAACTTATTATAATGAAATTATTATTAGGAGAGATGTTAAGTTCAATGAAAATCTCTCAGCCTATGAGCCTAATTCAATGTTTGTGCCATCTTCTCTATCTGACTTTTTTATCAGTGATCCTATTCTGGTTTCTTCTTCAGATGACGACAATGAGGATGAAAATCCATCTCCACCTGCTTACCATTCTCTAGTTGATTCATTTGAAGATGAACCTTCACTAGCACCAGCACTTCCAAGATGGATTTGTACAACATGAGAAGCAACTGGTGATCTTGCAGGTTATCCTATAAATTAACATTCTACACGTTCACAATTCCAGTGAGCCTCCTCTATTTTGGCTCAAGTTTTAGAGAGTCATGATGTAATACCTTGGTTTGACCCTCTTGAACACTTTGTATTTAAATATTTTATTTTTGCAGTTAATAAAAGAAATCGACCAAGGCCGCATACATGAGAGCCTATAGGGGCTATGATACCACAATAGGGGAAATATGAGGGGGTTTAACGGGGGTTTATGCCTAATTTTTTTAACCTTATGTTACCTTGAACCTTAAACCATTCCAAAAATATGAGTTTCAAAGTTAAAAGAGGTTAAGAGGAGTGGAGGAAACAAATTCCTCAATCCAAGCCATCTTTTCCTAAAAATTAGCAAGTTGTCTTCCCTACATTCTTGGAACTAGGAAGATTTGAATTAGGACTCTCTTGCCATCTTTTTCTCATGTAAAAATAAGTTAAATTCGAATGGAAAAAGGGGAGCCAATTTTAGAAAGAAGGAAAAAGAGGAAAAATGGGAGTTCTTGTTGAGAGAAGAAGCCTACAATAACATGTGATAGAATAGCCATGAAATGAATCCATGAGAGATTTGGGAAAATAGAAGAACCAAGATAATTTCCACTGGAGTTGAAGGACAATAAATTGTATATTTCCATGCACACACTGAATAAAACTGAAGGGAGGATACTTTTGAGGGACTGTTGAGCAACGAAGGAAGACCTCCTTGTGTTGTGTGAGAAAGTATTGTGGGTGCTAAGGGATGATCTATTCTTTCTATGTGAATTAAAATATTAGCATGAGTAAAATGCATTACCTCTTCTCCATGGTGGTATCATAGCCCGACTAGGGGGTGGTGTCCACAGTGGACTACCTACAATTGGGTGGAAATCACTCGCTCAACTAGTTGTTGGTCTGTAGTTTTCAAAATATAAGTTAAAACTCTGTTTTGGTTTAATTTTTTTTTTAAATGTCAAAGAATTACTACATATTTACTTCGGTCAAATTTTGTCTCTAGTTTCCATGTAATTCCTGTAGGTTTCCATAACTGTCTGTTGTTTTTCTACTGTGTTATCTGGTTATATGTACTAGATATCTGTCCATGGGCATATGCTTGTAAAATTGTATTTTATCTTCTCGTAATCAATGTTTTCTTCGCATCATCTGGATAGAGCAGTCTAATAGTGTGAGATGACATGAGGCTTTAACCCTCTTCACAAAAATATTAGTTGTGCTTAATCGTTTACAAATGTGAAAATTTTGTTCTTGGAATTTAAAAATAATAAGAAGTAGGGGACAACACTGAATCGACTAATATGGAAAATCTTACCCTTCCCAAATATTTTTTTTCCATTTGCCACACAACTGGTTGCTATGAAAGGGATTAAATTTGATTGTAGATAAGGCATTCAACCTTTTATCTGTGCTTTAAGGTTCAATTTTGGTTGTTTGGTGAGTCTTTTTGAAGAGTAGGGTTCTCTTCTTCATTAAACATATTCATATAGTCTATGCAATAAAGGAAACTCTTCCAATTTGGTTTATCCCGATGAAATGTACCAAGGAGTTGGTAGCCTTTAGGATCTGTTATCACCTTAACAATTTTTATATCGGGATCTAAAAATTTCTGAGGTTCAGCGAGGCGCTATACCACAGTAGAGGCGTGATAGTTTAGGGTGCTCAACTATATCCTGTGACATATGAAAGAATATAGTAGAGGCGGGAAGGGAGTAGCTCGACGGACCGTTGATCTTGAAGAATCTCAGATCCACGGTTGAGGCCCAAATTAGACCAACAAATAGAACGAAACTTAACATCGCAAAGGCAGACCGAGGAAAACCACTCTAGTTTTGATGGGGAATGCATGGCGCTCTTACACATGCATCGGGGGAGACAACAGATTGCCCGAAACCACTTTTCTTATGGCCTCGATGTCACGTGGTTCAAAATGTCACATCAATAACTCACGGGAAGAATGGCGGTTGGTCAGATCACCCCACATCACCGGTCCAGGTACTTTCCCAGATGACATACCAAAAGGATGCTGTCGCATAACTAACTCGAGGCTCATCATTCGAAGTGGATTGATGAAGCGTGGCACACCAATGTACTGTGACAGTAATTCATGATCAAAGTACAAAAACCATCAAATCTCAGATATGAAATCATTTTATCTTATTCTGGTAAATTTCCATCTTATGCGTAAGAAAAACAAGCTCAGCCTGTGTTCCTGAAATTCTGTAAATTCAAAGGGTGGCCAAATCAAGGTCTTTGCAAAGTCTGAAAGTATGGATAATACCCATCAAACGGTGTTTGGCACAACTGGGTTCTCAACTAATGTACCAAGCAGGTCAATAAGTAAGAATGAACGATGGGTCTTGAAGATACTGGCAACTAAATTTCATACTGAACCTGAAACTAAGACAGAGTCGAGAGTCAAATTAAACCCCGTTATGGGGGATCTTGTCATAAATGAACACGTGGACAACACCTGCCACCTAGCTGCAAAGAAGAAGAGGAGAAAAAGGTGGGGGACAGAGGCCAAAACCGAGATGATAGAAAGTGTTGGGGAAAATCTTGATTGGTGGAGTACCCTGGAGGAGGAAATCACCAAGATGAGGTGAATCCTTAGGTAAAATTTTGGTGTATTTCAGAAAGTTTTGGACAGATGCCGGCTTAAGAAAAGGGAGTCCTGATATGACAGACCGTTTACTAATAGTCCCTTTAAATAATACAACTGTTATTCCTTTTTGTAACTTGTATCTATTTTTTGAATTATGAGGAAGTCAGAACGTTTTAAATTCCACATGAAATCCCTCTATATATGCTTGGCCTCACGATAGAAGCTGGAGAGAAAGGAGGAGCCTGCCCTCTGTGTAGGAAAAATTTGTAAATATCTGGGGCTGGAATGAATACATCGATGCAAAGGCATATTTTGGAATTTTTATGAAAAGATTCTAATTGGTGGTGTTATGAGTCTCGTTTTATCTTATAGTGTGTGATTCCTGTTATTCTGTATTTCATTTTTCTTTCTTCTGTCTAAATTGAGAAATTAAAAGTCCATAATTCATTATTCAATGCTCTCGGCTTGGCCATTTAGACTAGGTTTGTCTCTTCTAAACCATTTCAGAATTCATTACTATAATGCTCTGATAATAGTTGTGTGTTTCTTTTCTTCTAGTACCATCTAAATTTTCAAGCATAAACTCAGAAGTCACTTCCTCATTTAGCCTTTTCCTCTTAATTGTTTTCATGATTTGGAAATGCATCCTACATTCTTGACCCCATAGCCCAAAGTTCATCTTCATCTCTTCAACAATTTTATTAAAAACCTCAAAACAGACCAAATCTAGCCACCAGTTTCCAAAAGAAATATCAAGTGACACGAGAGAGCCCTCTATGAGTTGAGAAGGCTAGTGCCTTAGCTCTAAAGCTGGTTGAAACAATTACCTCTGTCGTTTGTCCATTCAGCCGGACAAATTTACAGAGTGCTAACATTTTGGCTCCGTTGCTGGGGACAAAATTTAAAAAATTTCCCTGGGAAGAACGACATGGTTGAGTTCTAAGGTCTGAGAGCGATAGACAGTTAGGCACAAATTGGCTGTATTCCTGCTCTGGCGACTCCACTTCAGTTTGAAGACGACTCCACAAATAAAATAATTCCAAATTTCCAAGAGGCGACCCTGCTCTCAATGCTTCAAGTGCAAGACAAAAACTTCACTGAAAAATGAAACCCCTTGACAGGGGCGAGGAAAGGCATCATGAGGGAAAACAGGTACTCACAATGGGACCTCTTACAAAGCATTTTGATTTTCATTTTAAGTTTCATTTTCTCCTTCCTTGAACATGCCAAACAAACTTTATTTTACCTATTGTATCTTAATAATGATCATGAAAGACTTGCAATTATATTTCCTCCTCTATACGTTGCACATGCATACCCTCACCTTGTCGTTGGTTCTGATAAAAAGTTTTCACCTGGTCCACGCAATGACAATGACCAAGTTGATGAATCCCATGAGAATCAGACCAATGTTTCTCCCATTGTTCTTGGTCCAACACCCCCTAAGGCCCGACATAGATATATACCCTTAAAGCTACCCCAAACCCTTCATGATTTACCTCCAAATTACTATGAGTACCTACCTATGTTCGACGGAGAATCAGATATCATCTCGTCCGAAAAGCACATTCAATGGTTTGATCATTTTATAGATTTATTCGAGATTGACCATGATGATGTGTGTATGAGAGTTTTCTCTCAATCCTTGAAAGGAGACACCAAACATTGGTTCAAACATTTGCATCCAGAAACCATCAGCTCATGGGTAGAATTGAAGAAGGTATTCTTAAAGTTCTGGGGAAAAGAGAAATCCTTAGATCAACAACTCAATGAGTTTTATTCCTTGAAAAGGCACAACAATGAAGCTATTTTTGTGTTTAGTAGAAAATTCTCTAGCATCTATTATAATCTGTCTAAAGAAATTCAACCCTCTGAAGCTGCTGCCATGCTCCATTATGCAACTACTCTTAATCCAATTTTTTTTTTCCTCCTGATGGAAAGAAGACCTAAGTCCTTACAAAAAATGTTTAGTGATGCTCAGGACATTCAACACAACATCCAAGCATGTAATCCAATCCAGAATGAGGAGTTGAATGCTCAAGAACATGAAAGCAAATGTGAACAGGAAATAGTTGATTGGAATTTTGAGCACATAATTGAGGATATCATAGGTTCTCACGAAGCTTCCAATGGAAATAATTTTGCAAAGAACTGTATTCCAATTGTTGAGAGAAGGGATGTCGATATAGCTTCTAATCTGTCCCATGATAAGCGGGGGACTTATAATTTTATGTATTTATTCATAGATAGTCAAGAAGATGAGTTTGCAAATCAGTCTGTTGAAAAGCATGTTGACGTCCCAGAGTTGTTCTTGCTAGATGATATTGCATATGTTACTGATTTACATATATATGATGAATACGATGACGATTTTGATGATGAATCCTTAGAGAAACCAACTGCATGTCCCCTATAAAAAATTTTCTTTCAGCGGTGTAATGAAATGACTCAACCTACATATCATAGTTACAAAGAAGAAAGTGTTGAATTAGTTGAAGGAAATTCTTTACCTTTATTCTTTTCTTCATTCAGATTGTTGAAAGAAAATCCTAAGATCATCATTGAGGAGAGTAAATCCGTGCTTATGAAAAACCATGCTAAACTAATGAAGCAGAAGGACAAGGTATCACAACACTCTTTTTGTGTGCCTGAAATCCCTATCACTTGCACTGAAATACAACCATTTGTTGGGGATAAAATCAAAGACAGTTTCAAATCAGGTAGGACAACCCTACCATTATGTTTTCTTCCTTTGAATTATTGAAGGAAAATATTTGTAGTATCTCAGGTCAGGAATCCTCCAAGAATGAGCGGAGTGGTGATGATAATATTATGAACGATCACATAAAGGGTCATGTCAGCTCAAATTTGCAGTCTATGTTCAGCTATCAGCCTGAAAAGGAAGAAGAAGTTGCTCTAGAAAGTATTTTTCAAGGTCATTTTCTCTCTCTCGAAATCAATATAGATTCTCAACATGAAAAGGCGTTTCAAAGTATTTTCTCTTCCCTTGAGAATGATGTCGTGGTTCAATTTTTAAACAACATAGACATGGATGAAGATTCTGAAATTGCATCTATGGAAGTCTCCAACAATAAAAAAACAAATGACATAGATTTTCGAGAAAGAAATGAAGCAATATATGCCACTTTTCCATTAGAATTACAGAAAGATAGTAAAGAGGCAGTGGTTTTATTTGAGTCATTTGAAAATCAGGGTTTTGAAAATTCATCCATGGGAATTCTAGACTGTGAAATAATGCACGTGGTTGGATTTTCACATTTTCTAGAAGATTATGAGCAAGAACTTATTCCAATTAATTCATTTGAAAGTCAAAATGGTGGTCCTCAAACAAATTCCCAGAAATTCAATGAAATCAAATCAGAGTTGTTTGATGAACAAGAGGATAGCCTTGATGCATATTATATGGATGTCATATTTGATTATGTGCAAGAATATATGAATATTTTTGTTGATATGCATGGACAAGCAGACAAACCTATTGTTTCCATTTCATTCGAAAATGTTCTTGAAACAGAAGAAATAGGGAAAAAACAACTAACACTGATGAAATATGCTTGCCTTTTGGTTTTTTCTCATCAAGGAGAAATGATTTTTCATGGTTTTCAAGATTCGGTGGCCATCCTATTACAGTCTTTAGTGAAGGATGGATTTTTTTCATTCATAAGCTCAGATTTTGGATTCAATTTATTTTTTCAGCAGCCATCTTTTACTTTTTTCTACCATCTTAAGAAAAATGTGAACAAAGGAAAACTAGGAAGCCAATTGCTTGATTGGCTGCATTGTCACTTTAGCATCACTTGATTGAGTGGTCATCCCAATAGTTTTAGGGTAGGTAGAGATGTGAAAATAAGCTTTTCGGTCAATCATTTTCCAGTTTGAGTTTTCTAGCACTAAATACAGTCAGTTTTCAATAATGTTCTCGGATGTCCCGCATGCAGTTGGAAATAGTGCACAGAGCTTGGTAGGAGCACGGTACACACATGTTTTGGGAAAAACCCAATGCATCAGGCACCGGGTCTACGAGTTCTTTGCTACTTCGCTAGGAGGATAGCATCCCTAGTTGGAGCCAATTTTATCACCTTAACAATTTTTATATCGGGATCTAAAAATTTCTGAGGTTCAGCGAGACGCTATACCACAGTGGAGGCATGATAGTTTAGGTCTCTCGGCTATATCCCGTGACATATGAATAAATATAGCAGAGGCTGGAAGGGAGTATCTCGACAGACCATCGATCTTGAAGAATCTCAGATCCATGGTCGAGGCCCACATCGGACCAACAAATAGCACAAAACTTAACATTGCAAAGGCAGACCAGGAAAAACCACTCTGGTTTTGATGGGGAACGCATGGCGCTCTTTCACATGCATCGGGGGAGACAACATATTTCCCCAAAACCACTTTTCCTATGGACCCAATGTCACATGGTTCAAAATGTCACATCAATAACTCACGGGAAGAATGGCGGTTGGTCAGATCACCCCACATCACCAGTCCAGGTACTTTCCCAGATGACGTACCAAAAGGACGTCGTCGCATAACTAACTCGAGGCTCATCATTCGAAGTGGATTGATGAAGCATGGCACACTAACGTGCTGTGAAATTAATTCGTGATCAAAGTATAAAAACCATCAAATCTCAGATATGAAATCATTTTATCCTATTCCGGGGAATTGCCATCTTATGCGTAAGAAAAAAAAGCTCGTCCTGTGTTCCTGAAATTATGTAAATTCAAAGGGTGGCCAAATCAAGGTCTCTACAAAGTCCAAAAGGTATGGATAATACCTATCAAATGGTGTCTGGCGCAATTGGGTTCTCAACTAATGTACCAAGCAGGTCAATAAGTAAGAATGAAAGATGGGTCTTGCAGATACTGGCGACTAAATTTCATACCGAACCTGAAACTAAGACAAAGTCGGGAGTCAAATTAAACCCCGTTATGAGGGATCTCATCATAAATGAACACACAGACAACAACTACCACCCAGCCGCAAAGAAGAAGAGGAGAAAAAGGTGGAGGACAGAGGCCATAATTGAGATGATAGAAAGCGTCGAGGAAAATCTCGATTAGTGGAGTACCCTGGAGGAGGAAACCGCCAAGATGAGGTGAATCCTCAGGTAAAATTTTGGTGTATTTCAGAAAGTTTTGGAAAGATGTCGGCTTAAGAAAATGGAGTCTTGATATGACAGACCATTTACTAACGGTCCCTTTAAATAATACAACTATTCTTCCTTTTTGTAACTTGTATCTATTTTTAGAATTATGAGGAAGTCAAAACGTTTTAAATTCCACACGAAATCCCTCTATATATGATTGGCCTCACGAGTATAGAAGCAGGAGAGAAAGGAGGAGTCTGCCCTCTGTGCAGGAAAACTTTGTAAATCTTTGGGGCTGGAATGAATACATGGATGCAAAGGCAGATTTTGGACTTTTTATGAAAAAATTCTAATTGGTGGTGTTATGAGTCTCGTTTTCTCTCATAGTGTGTGATTCCTGTTATTCTGTATTTCATTTTTCTTTCTTCTGTCTAAATTGAGAAATTAAAAGTCTAGAATTCATTATTCAATGCTCTTCACATGGCGATTTAGACTATGTTTGTCTCTTCTAAACCATTTCAGAATTCATTACTATAATGCTCTGATAATAGTTGTGTTTCTTTTCTTCTGATACCATCTAAATTTTCAAGCATAAACTTATAAGTCACTTCCTCATTTAGCCTTTTCCTCTTAATTGTTTTCATGATTTGGAAATGCATCCTACATTCTTGACCCCATAGCCCAAAGGTCATCTTCAAATCTTCAACAATTTTATTAAAAACCTCAAAACAAACCAAATCTAGCCACCAGTTTCCAAAAGAAATATCAAGTGACACGAGAGAGCCCTCTCTGAGTTGAGCAGACTAGTGCCTCAGCTCTAAAGCTGGTTGAAACAATTACCTTTTTCATTTTCTATTCAGTCAGACAGATTTACAGAGTGCTAACAGGATCTAAATTCAATTGCATGAGATTAACCATGCAGTCAAAACCATTGAATTCTTCTACTTGGGTATCTTGGGGTGATCTTGTTTTCAAATTTTTAATTTTTCCATTTGGTAAGGGGTTTTAGGTACTCCTCAATATCTAACTGGAATGACCAGTTGAAAGTTCTGTTTCAGTTCAAAATTTCAGTGGACTAGCATGTGGGATTAATATTAAGTACATGAGGATTGCTTGACAAAGAACAATACCAAATAGGACTCCAAATTCAAGTTATCCAAACTTAGTCAAAGTAAAAATTGATTAGGGCCACTTGTCTCAAGCAAGAGTATATAACGGGTTATTGGGTTAGATAACAATTTTTATTTATCCAATCTAATGCATTGTTAACTTTCATAAGTAGAGAGTGTACCTTCCATGAAACCATCATGATCTCAAAACATTATGGTTAGGAATACTTGGAATCCATGAAATGACTTGAATTTAGAGTTGTGCATAAGACTAGTATTTACCTAATATAGTTGATGTTCTAGTTTATGATTGCATGCAAAAGATACAACGAAGAGAAAGTATCCAATGATAGCTTAGAGGTAGAAAATTTAATTATGTTATTGTTGTAATATGTCATTGGAAGTATTAATCCGAGGCTTACCACTGATAAGTTGATAATTAGGCATAGAAATTTCCCACTCTAACAGTAAGGACAATTTATTGATACTCCTGGAATGATTGGTGTTTACGTTTCCATTACAACAAATCCAATTTCTTGTAGTTATTGTATTTATTTATGTGGATGCACCTTTATTTACTAATAAAAAAAATTCCTTTTGGGATTATTTTGATTATAATTATTCCTATGAGCAAGATCAGGATGTATGTCTTAGATGTTAAAAATTGCACGGGTTTCAAGTTTAATTTCTTAGAACTAATATGTGTAATCAATGGAAAATAAATATTGAGATGTGTAAATGTGTTGAGATGGAAATTTACAAAGGATTATATTTTTCGTTCATTTAAATAAAGGGTAATACTTCTCTAACCATTTGTTTGACATATGATCTATAAGTGCATCTTATAATAAAGGCTTGATAGAGCTGACTAAATCCCAATTTCAACCAGATGGAATTGTTTCTGGTAATAATATTTGTATGGATTTCATTTTGTAACAACGACCTGCTGTATAGTGAATATATTTGATAAAACAATCAGCTCACAGGGTTTACATCTTAGAGGAATGTGCAAAAATTGATATATGGATATACTTCATGCTACAATTCCCTTCTTTCCTTAGAGAAAATGATCCAAAATTATGTCATGAAGGCTATAAAGGGCCTCCGTACATGCTGGGAGCACCTCCTTTACATTACATAATATACTATTGTTGATGTTTTGATGCTAGACTTCTCAACAATAACCTCAAATTAGTGTTCTTTCTACTGTAAATTACATTGGTCCTTAGGTCCTTTCTACTACATGCTAGAAAAGGTCTTAGGATGGCATCGACTATTGTCAAAAATGCAAGGAACAAGTATGCATGTTCCTTCCTTGAATTACTTTTCCTGAAATCAACAAACAATATACAACAATGTCAAAACTCTTCTTTAATGTTGTTATACATGCAACAATGTGACTTTTGACTATTGGATACCTTTGATTAATGAAGAAACTCTTCAAATCGTAGCTCAACTCTTCATCCCACTTTAGAATCCAAAACAAACTTGTGGAAATGAACTTATTAAAATGATTTTCAAAGGAATAATAGAATGGGTGATGGATGTGACATTACAGATATGATAACCCTAAACAAATAAGGAGAAATTGATGCAGCACGCGCCAACCACGCGTCCCGCTTCCACCAGGACCTTCTTCTCCTTAGGCCCAAAGAGATAAATTGCTTCTTCAATCCCTTTTCGGGACTCTTCTACCCCACAGGATATTCCTTACGATCTCCCTGCTGTCTTATCGGGAAATCGGACCTCGCAATATCGCGAGTCCTGAAATCACAGATTCGGGCTTCACAAAACCCCAAAACCCGATGAGTATTAACCAAGGATTTCCCTACTCTTATAGGGATTTTATCCGTCAGGAAATCAGAACTTACGATGCCGTAAGTCGCTTACCTCTTGTGCCCCCGATTCCCGATTCTCGATGCCACCTGTCCTCTGTACTGTCGCCTGGACCCCACGCTTTTCGGTAAATTGGGAAATCATGTTTCAGGAATTCGCGATTCCTATGGCACCATTTCACAGGACCTTCCAAGTCCCTAACTTTGATATGCGATGCCACCTGTCAGTACTAAACGCTATCACCATGGGACCCATCCCAATTCGGAGTTTTGTGAATCCTCCGTGATTCTTTCAACCCCAAGAATCCCGAAGTGCCGAACCCCGAATCTCCGAGATCTCGCACCACGTATCCCCTCTGAGATCAATGGCTCCATTTGCATCAGGAAATCGCTAATCACGATTTCATTCTATACAAATCCCACGACCACGGAAACCTTGATATTTCGAGCTCCGATCTCTGGGTTCTTCCCTGCTCCTCCAGGCTTAAAACCTGTGCGACTTTCCTGCAGCAGTAGTCCCTAGCTCCTTTGCTCAGACTAAAAACTGAGACTTCTCTTTCCTTCAACCTACATTCTCCTTGCACGGTTGCAACAACCTAAGTCACTTCTGGGCGAATGAGAACAACAGTTAGACTACCGAGCCTTCATCGACGCACTCCTTGTGGATGAATTCGACTGCACTCTATGTAGGAATCTCCTAGCTCAGATAGAGAAACATTTGAGACTCATTCTCTTCCTTCTCAGAATTCAGTTCAAAACATGAAATCACATGCATAGAATATCCAAAGCAAATGCATAATCAGAAAACAACATTCATGAGCACACAATCAATACACACAGAGAAACAACACCAGACATG
>JASDQU010688274.1:12876-51931 GCA_032191745.1 Picea mariana
TCAATCGAGAAAACCTTTCTTATATTCATTATGTCGAATTTCACCATTCACCATACAATATATACAATGTTTTTAGGTATTCTGTAGATACGAAAACCCTAATCCCTTAATCCGAGATTAATTTACAAATCCGCTAAAAATAGCAAAAACCGCCCAAAAAAAAAAAATTTGGGGCGCTGCCCCGAATGCTACGCGTAACCAAAGGGGGGGCATACCTGCACCCCCTGGGACCCCCCTAGGAAAGCGTCAGGCACACATGGTAGAGCACTATTGGGAGGGATCATCAAATTCAATTGTCGTATCCGACATGCCCACACACACACATGCAAAGAATATAACACATACCCAACACCCAGTGCGGTCGCCAACTCTGCTATAGCAAGAAAACCCCTCTACATAATACACTAGGGTTCTAAAGTGCAAGCAGAGCTAACCGTCTAAAGTCTCCTACTTTTAATCAACTATCCCAACATTACCCCACAATCATACATAAAAGACAAAGTATAGGGATTCGATAGGGATACCTTAAACTCCATGTCTTGTGTCGATCCCTTTGTGCTTGGTTGTTTCCTGACTACAAGTCTCCTCCCAAGGATGACTTGCATTCACCAAAAATACAAACAAGAAACTACAAGCATGCATTCTATATATGGATTAGTGGGTTAGACATCATAACCAAGAAATGTAAACAAATCATAAATATTTAAGACGTCATTTGGCAGGATGGAAAAAGTACTTCTTTATATTAATCTCACAAAATTCGTTTACAACATGAGACCAACATTGCTCCTCAAACTTGGTCCCAGGATCCTCTTCACCATGCACCAACTGCTTCCATGTATTCTTCTCCTCTTCAGTTCTCTCTAGGGAAATGGCAAAGATTTGCAAAGGAGGAAGAAGGAATTTTGACTCAAACTCACAATGTGGTTGCAAAATATTGGGGCAAAGGGGGAATGTTGAAATGGGCAAAGTTTCTATGCTCTCATGCTTCTTTCTGGAATGGGTCCCAAACACCTTATTTTATAGGCCAAAATAGATAGTAATGGTTGGTTTGACTGGCTATGGGTGGTCAAATGGTTAAGTAATGGCCCGAAAACCCATATTCCTTTTCAATTTTCATTTTTCATGATTTTTTGTGAGCGTACGCAGGTTGTAGTGGTGCAGCAAGCATGTGTACATGGGAATTTTTGGTGTAGGGAGTGTACACCTTCAAAACAATGGTTTTTAGAAGATTTGTTCAGTGATGTCTTGTCAAATATAGCAAGTAAGATGGCATGATGCCAGGTATGCATGTCTAGTACAGTTTAGGGTTATAACAATTCCTGTGAGGTTTGGGTCATCTTGTAGCTTATCAATTATTTGTTACACCTATCATGAGAAACCCCCTTTCCCATGAATCCTACATCATAGGGAAACCTCTATCCTGCACCAAAGCTACTAGGGGAACCTCTGCTAATTCTACCGCTATCATTTCTTCCCTGGCTCTAAGGGCCTCTTGAGCCGATTTCTCAATGGTTTTTGTATCTTCATCTAGGCTCATGGCTCTGAACCTAGTCATTTTTGGGTCAGCCATCCTTGCCACCACCTCGTCCCAGTCTTGGGCATTTTTCCTGAACACTTCATCTTCAAATTTGTCGTGGGCGTATGGCTAGTAGGACGACATTTGTGAAGCATGTTTCAAGACCAAACCCTTTCGATCATTCTTGCACAATCAACTTGTATGGAATCTAAACTCTAATTGGCTTAGCCCTTCTCATTTGGCTTGAGTGATGCCTTTTATTATATAGAATCCTACATGGAAACCATAAGGTATGAACGCCTACTTCTTGTGCTTGACCAGAGTGGCATTGTAGCCTTGCAGGATGGTCTGGTAGCATATTTCCCCTACTACAAGTCAGTCAGGGACATGCGGTGGTAGGAGGTCTAGTGCTCTGGTAGCCCCAAATACCCTGATGTAAGTATCATGCTTGTACAAATACGAATGGCCTACTTTTTATATCATCTTTTTGACTGCAACCAATAGTCTCGAGCATTCTTTCTTAAAAAAAATGAAATAAATATGTGGGATGAATTCATCAGAGATGAGAGAGTAATATTTCTTGTATCTATTCTCCCATAGGATGTTGAAATATACATGGACTGTGAGCTCTGCGACGTGCCAGCTCAGGTTCATGCAGGCGAAATTTTTTATGGTGCACATGACATCAAGTAAATATGAAGCCATGTAGAAGGATGCTGTCTCTCCTTCCTTCGACGTCTGAGATTGTTGTATGTAGATGCTCATTTTCTTAGAAATTATGGCTCCCTAGTTGAAGTTTCTCTCCGAAATCACCATTGTGTAAGCTAAGGGCATCCACACCTCTGAAATTCTAGAGCAGTCCTTCTCCCCATATAATCAGCAGATGAGAACCATCAAGTAGATGTATGAATCCCTTAAGTTGGTCGTCTGGTACTAGTTGGTGCTCTGGTTGGTCTATTTCTTATCTTCCCTCCACCATGAGGCCATCACCTAGATGGTTTCATGGTGCTCGTAGAACTTCATGATCAAATCTGTATTCATTCCTTCCTCGGGGTCTCGGACTTTGTAATATTTTTGGACATCCACTGGAAGGAAAACCCTGACACACCCACAATTGTTGTCATTGATTAAACACTTCTTTGTTTCTATGTGGTCGATGATCCACTTCATAAGTTATATGCAGGGAAGGACAAGGGTTCTGCTTGCTACCATGTGCAAGTATGATCATCGGATATTCAGAATCACCTCGTCGTCAAGCGCCCTCACATCTGGGTCGTTGTGTGGGATATATTCTGGGTATTCTTCCTGGTTGATCTTCTTAAAGAGATCTCCTCAATGTGGGAGTGTTGCCTTGGACCCTGTGTGTTCCTCTATATCTCCAAAGGTTGGAGTCTGATTAAAAACCTTATTCATCATTGTTAAGATGACAAGCTTCGGTCTTGGAGTGTATTCCAATTGCTTCGTGACCCCTGAAGAGGAGCCTTCACCTAACTCTGGTTCTTTCATCTTTGGCGCCCTCCGCGATCATCTAGTGGTTGGATTTCTTGGAGGAATTGTTCTTGCAATCAAACTAAACCTTCAAAGACTCTGTGAAGAACAAAACCGAATAAAAACATATGAAGTGTAAACATGTAAAATCCACAGACTTAGATACACACCTATAAGGCTTGCTAAACCTGGTTATTTGATACTCACGGGATCTCGGCATCTTTTGAATTGCTCATCTTCCTTCTCTGGATTCTCTGAATTTACTTGCATGTAGAATGATTCTGCTTACAACGGTTCAAGAGAATTTAAACTAGTGAAGAACTTACTATGTCGCATCAGCCATTCAATTCGGGTGATGAGTGCAATTTAAACAAATCTGTTGCCGAATCTCTACAACTTAAATTTATCGTGGGTTGATGACAGAGGTGCGAGGGTGATGTGGTATATCGATGATTTTAAACAACTGTTTTTATTTGCGCACAAGGTACCAACTAATGCAGGATCTGGTATTAATTAGACCCTTAAATGCTCAAAATCTAATCGTATCCAATGCTAAAACACCCCATCATGTCACTTTCTTAGTGGGTGGATCGGGAATCAGGGATGTGCTTTGAACGTTTTTGTTGATGACTCTCGCAAAAGCTTCGACATCGATCAATCTCATCATACAATGTTGTCGTGGAAAATCCGACTCGGAGGTGTGTCTTGGACCTGGGGAACCAATAATGGCTCGAGGTAAAACTAGACCGTACGATTCTCCAATCTAGCAAAGACATGTGGTGTTGAAGACTGGTGACCTAATTCCCATGTATTAATTGGAGTCGGGACTTTCCTTAAGTTATGAATTTTAAAACAAACCTTGGGTTTTCGATGCCAAAAAGTATCCAGGGTCGACGATCGTAAATAAACCTATGGCGTGTTTTTTTTCTTCGGATTAACTTCTTTGCAAAAGTCCCGATGCCGAAACCGCATCGGGGATCGGTGATCAGGAGTATCTTTTAGCCCGATCAGAATGTTTGTGGTAATACTTTTAGGCTATCAAAGATCTCTTTTATTTCTTGGTTAGCGACTATTCCCCTCATCTTTTACCGATGCCGAAGGGGATCGGCTATCGGCAATATCTTTATGCAATACTTGTCATAAAACAAAAATTCCTTTTTACAATACCAATGAAGATTGACGCTCAGCAACTGAGGTTTCCCGAGTGGTTCTTTTCCATGTTTGAATTCCTTTTGATGCCGAAATTGAGTGTGTCGGGTGAACTGTCTTGGGTTTTGATTCTTTATTCAAGCGTTAAGGATTTTTAATTCATTGGGTTTCATAAGTTCAAACAGACCTGAAAAGATAATGAGAGCCAAGATAATAAGCAAAGCCAAACATTTCTCAAAATGAAGTTGAATCATAAAATGCAAAGATCAAGTGGTACCCAAAAAGTGAAAAGATGACAAAGGATTTTTAGGGTGTGTTGAGTTCTCAACAGGACCTCCCATTTATGTGAGGTAGCAAGGGAAAGAGCAAGGTGGATGGAATTCATTTTGGCTACAGGGGCAAAGGTTTCATTATAGTAAATTCCTTTAACTTGGGAAAATCCTTTGGCAACTAACCGAGCCTTGTGTCTTTCAACACTTCCACATGATTTATACTTAGTTCTGTAGACCCGTTTACATATGAAAAGTTTTCTTCCTTTTGGAAGAGGTACAAGATCCCAAGTATCGTTTGACATTAAAGAACAATACTCTTGATTCGTTGTTGTATCTGAATTTGGATGACCTGAAGCTTCTAAAAATGTCTTTGGATCATGATTCTCTGAAAATTGATCCAAAAGAGAAGATGATCACTGGAACTATGAATGTGTCTGACGTTGATCTGAAGGATCACCGATAAGATCACCAACTACTTCTTGTGTTGAATGGACCCATCTAGGAAGAAGAGGAGCTGGTGTTGGTTCAGGTTCAGGTTCAAAGGACTCATCTGGAGGAAGGTGAGTAGGCTAAGGTGGATTTTCATCCTCACTATCATCATCTAAAGTAGAAACCATAATAGGAATATAATAAGGCACACACGTCGAAGATGGCTCATAGGCTAAAGAAGGCACAATCGTTGAATTAGACTTGCATGCCAAGATATTTTCATCAAATTTGACATCTCTTTTAATAATAATTTCATTACAATGTGGTTGAAGAAGGATATAACCTTTGACATATTTAGAATAACCAACAAATATACTCTTCTCACTTTTAGGTTGTAATGCTTTCGTTTTCTCATCAAGAATGTGATCCCATGCTATACTGCCAAATACACAGAAGTGACTTACATCTAGTTTAATTTTAGTACAAGCTTCTTCTGGTGTTATACTTTTAAGAGCTTTTGTGGGAGTGTGATTTAATATGTAATTTGCACAGTTGATGGCTTCCACCCAATAATTTAGATTTAATCCCTTAGATTGGATCATACAATTAGCCATTTCTTTTAATGTGCGGTTCTTTCTCTCAGCAACACCATTTTGTTATGGTGTATGTGGAACAGTGTGTTGCATTTGGATGCCCTGTGTAGTGCAGTATCTTGTAAAAATATTGTTCACATATTCGCCTCCATTATATGTTCTTAACCTTTGAATTTGATGTCCATATTTCTTTTCTACAAGGGTTGTGTAGGCCAAAAACTTGTCAAAAACTTCACTCTTAAGTTTTAAGAAGTAAACCCAAGTATGTTTGGAAAATTCATCAATGAAAGTTAAGAAATACTTTCACCCAGAAAAAGGAGTAGAAAGTGGACCACACAAATCACTATGAACAAGATGCAAAGGGTCCGAGGCATGCCAAGATGCATGTTTGTCAAAATTGTGTCGATGATTTTTTTTAGAACACAAATGGCACAAACACTATCTCTGCATGAAACAGGAAGAAGTCCAGTCACCTCTGTTGATTACATAATTGCTACAATGAGCGATAGTTTAGATGACCAAACCGCTCATGCCAAAGTTTGCTCAAGTCATCGCTATGAGCAACAAAAACTGATGAAAAATATGATGACCCAAAGTTGTCAAACTTGTACAACCTGGTAATATCATCAGCAATTCCAGTTGNTTAGATCCTTGATTACAACTTGGTGAGGTGAAAACTCTACAGTTTTACCTTCACCTGAATGAGTGATTTGATATATTGATATAAGGTTGTAAGAAAGACATGGATCACATAATACATCGTTGAAATGGCCATTATCTACTTTAATTGTTCCAGATCTCACAACACTAAGAGATCTATCATCACCAAAAAAACATTTCTTGGTGTTACATTCATTTAGAGAAAAAAATATGTATTTATCCTTAGCTATATGATAAGATGCTACATAATCAATAAGCCACTCATCAGAATAAGAAGTAGAAGTTGTATTGAAGGAGAAACCAGAAGCAGAAAGTGCATTTCCATGAGAAGGAGAAGAAGAAGTAGAATCAATATTGATATTGTGCTTCTTCATTGTTGCTTCTAAAGCTGCCATATTATTGAAATATTTGAACTCATCATGACCATCATTATCGCAAAAGTTGCAATGTCTATCAGTCTTCTTATTTTTATATTTTTCTCATTTGTCACTATTCTGAGCTAAAGTTGTCTAAGTGGGTTTGGGACCCTTATGTTGTTTGTTGTTGTAGCAAGGATGTTTCTTCTTTGGATTCTTTGGTTTATCTTTATGTTGGGTGACTAAGGCTTTGTTGGAGGTACATGCATTGTTGATCACTCCAAGTTGTACAAGATTATCTTCCTCTCTAATCAAAGCAGTACAAAAGAACTCAAGAGTGGGTTTTTGATAAGCTTTCCCTAGAGCCTCTCTCATGGAATAAAAGGTATATACAAACACAAAATATGCACTACCTAGCTTAGAAAGAATAATATAGATGCAACGCTCTTCCTCCATCTTTATCTCACATTATTCACATAAATTCTGAGTGTTTTAAACTTAGATAGATAGTCTCCAATGCAATTAAAATCACTTGGACTTAAATTCGGTACTTGATTTTCTAACTATTGTGCTCGAATAATATTGAGTTTACTAAACATAGATTCAATCGTTTCCCAAGCTTCATAGGGGTCATCAATTTCTTTAAGATGGAACCTTAAATTAGAAGAGATGGACATTCTGATTAGTCCACATGCTTCGTCACTCCTATTAGCCCATTTGACTTTCTTATCAGCATCAATGGGTTCTTTTTCATTTCCCAAGGTAACCTGATACAAGCCTTTACTTCTTAATAAATCCTCCATATGAGATTTCCATTGGAAGTAGTTGGTGATGGTAAGAAAAGTATTATTGCAAGAATCCATATTAAATATGTATATAATATGGATTTAAAATCTGAAACTAATGATCTGGATGGAAAGATCTTGAAAAATTAGGCGTTTTTAAAAAAACGGCACTAAAAACGGATTTTGGATGTGAAAGTTATGCCCTTTCAAAAAAAGGCATAAACAATAACCAAAGGACTGTTGTTATTATGGTAGTTGTGGGAGGTATTTCCCTCCAAGTGTAACCTTGATGAGAATAGAATATTCTGAGAAGCAAGAAGAAACCCTAAAGCCTTAAACTTAACCCTAGAAGACAATTTGGCTTAAGGAAATATTAAATATTAAGTATTTAGCCTCCAGAATGAGAAGTTGGCCTAGATAGCTCAGGAAAACAGTATAAATACAAGTAGCCAGACCTCATTTTGTACACAAAACTCAAAATTTCAGTAGTGAGGAAGTGTGCATTGCAGAAACTGGGCAAGTGCGCAAGTCTAGGGAGTAGTTGTAGTCAACAACGACTGCATTCTGTATTCTTGGTTTAGGCTTAGAATTTCTATTGGTTATGGTTGGACTTTCTGATTAGTCTTGGTTATCTTTGCTTGATGCATTATCCTTGGTTGGATATTGGTTTTCTTCTGGAATCATTCTCTATCACGGTTAAGGTGCTCGAGGGTGGCTTCGGCCTATGGTTGGGTGACAATATTGTTATATTATCTATGGTTAAACGAGCACATATATTACTTTCTAACAGGTTATTCTCCCACACTATCTTCAGATAGTCTAACCGATGGAAGATGGATTGGGAGGATTTTCTTAGTTACAGTGGCAGTTGCAGCCAGTTTTTGTTGCAACAATGAAACCCTAACCCTATTGTTGAGGCCCCTTAAGTGAAGAGATTGATCTAATTTATGGATAGCTTAGTGCACCCTATCCTATCGCATCTCTTGGTACTCTCAGCAAGCTAAGATGTCAAGTTTGATTTTTTTGTCAAAATCAAGGGTTGACCAAGTCAAAGAAATTATGACTTACTCTATGAAGTCAGAAAACAAGTTAGAAGGGGATTCTAACTTCAAAGCATGGAAGACAAGGATTGACCTCATCCTTGCCAAGAATAACGTGTTGGATATCGTGAAAGGAAAGATCTTGGAACCACAGTTCAAAGAAGGAAAAGAGAAGGGTGGCTTCGGCCTATGGTTGGGTGACAATATTGTTTATGGTTAAACGAGCACATCTATTACTTTCTAATACGTTATGGTCCCACACTATCTTCAAACAGTTTAACCGTTGGAAGATAGATTGGGAATATTTTCTTAGTTATAGTTGCAGTTGCAGCTAGTTTTTGTTGCAGCAATGAAACCCTAACCCTCTTATTGAGGAACTATAAGTGAAGATATTAATCTAATTTATGCATAGCTTAGTGTGCCCTATCCTATCACATCTCCTGGTACTCTCGGCAAGATAAGATGTCAAGTTTGAGCTTTGGGTCAAAATGAAGGGTTGACCAAGTCAAAGAAATTAAGACTTACTCTATGAAGTCAAAAAACAAGTTAGAAGGGCATTCTAACTTCAGAGCATGGAAGAAAAGGATTGACCTAGTCCTTGCCAAGAATAATGTGTTGGATATCATGAAAGGAAAGATCTTGGAACCACAAATCGAAGAAGGAAAAGATAAGGAACCTCAGAACATTGTAGTTATAGAGAAGTTCAAAGACATTGACATCAATACCACAAGTATCATAGTGGACTCTATAAAATACCACTTGATACCCTACATCTCCCATATTGAATCATCTAAGAATATGTGAGATTCCCTAATAAACCTCTTCTGAGTCAGAAACATTGGACAAGTAATGAATCTGAAGAATGAGCTCTGTGACATGAAAATGAATAATGATGAATGCATAACATCATACCTTGTGAGAATATCTCAGTTAAGATATAAACTACAATCTATTGAAGAAATCATTTCAGAAAAGGAACTGGTAAATATAGTACTCAATGGCCTTCCCAAGGCATGGGATGCATTTTCTGCAAGCATGAACACAAGAAAGGAGTATCCCACATTTGAAGAACTTTGGACTTGTTGTGCACAAGAAGAATCAAGGATTAGTGCAAAATATAAACCCCAAAATAAATACGATGATCAAGCTTTCACAGCTAGGTTCAAGAATTTCAGGAATAAAAAGAAGTATGGATCAAGGAATAAATCAAATCAAGAGAAATATATGACAAAATTATAATGCTTCGGCTGTCAAAAATATGGTCACTACAATAATCATTGTCCTGAGTTAAAGAAAAGGAAGGAAACACACAAAGCATCAGTTGTTGAAGAAAGGGAACCCTCAAAGAAGTCTAATAAGAATAAAACATACTTCTTCTTCTAAGATAAGGTAACAATATTCTTCATAATTCTTGTACGTACCATGTTTACAGAATTTATGTACATATCTTGCATATCCATTTCTTAGAAGATAAGATGTTCAAGAGAAACAATACCCATGGAACAATAACAAGATAAGGATTTCTATCACGATGACTATAAGACAAGAAATACACATGAAAAATATGAAGTACATTGACAATCCTTGGTAACAATTCCTATGGAATCTATTAACATAAGACAAGATACAAGATAATTCGAATCAGAATAAAACTTGAAGAAACGTGGAAGAAGTAAAAACAGAATGAATTCAGAAATCAAGAGGAAATTGGAAAAAGACTTGTGACACTTTTCACAAGGCAATAAGGATGCATACGGAAGCATGGACTCTCTTAGATGGAGGGAGCCAATTATATAATTCCAAAAGAAGAGAATACGTTCATGCATGAAGAAAGGATTAGGAGGAAGATAATCCTAAACTATATGATCCATCAAGTATCTATCCATGTTCCCATTGATGGTAGTAGCCATGAAAAACAACACGTGTTCAATTTGACTTTAGAATAAGTCTTCTTCAAAAAAAATCCCTAAAGTATCCCTGGTTATCCATCCACATCCATGATCCTATGATGAAAGGAACAAGTTGAAATATTCAGGGCATGGAATCTATAGAAAACTCCATGGACCCAAGAGCTAAAGAGGAACATGAGGAAGAAAATGAAGATTCCAAGAGAGAAAGAAAATCCAGAACAACCATTCATTATATCGAGAATCACAAGACTACCAGCTTGCTCTGAACCCACTAGAAGTAATCAAGCAGAAGAAATAGAATTTGTGATGAAGAACAGTGTATGGAAGACTTATTAATGGAAGCACTGTGAGATCCAGAACTAAAGTTTCACCCAAATGGAGGGATAAGAATATGATGATAGCTTGTTCTAGTAACCAGACATACCTCCATTATATCTTCTGCAATATCCATGGGTTGGAGCTTACATCAGATGAATGCAAAGACTGTTCTCCAGAGTAATTGAAAAAGAAGCATATGTAGAACAACCTCAAGGTTTTGAGGTATACCAAAAAGAGACCCTTGTATGCAGATGGAAGAATATCTTGTATGGATTCAAACAATTTGGTGCAAATCCTCTCATGCACAACAGAAGAGTGGTGAAAACTTTCTATGACATATATCAAAATGGTTACTCAGAAGTTCAGGATGATGGACTGCTAATCCATGACAAACTATCATGATGACAGAAGAAGTGCCACTTGGATATGTTTCATTTTGAGCCTTGCCACGATGTCATGAGCTAGAAAGAAACAAAAAAGTTGAATTTAAACATGATATATTGAAATGATCAGAGCTATATGAAGACTTTAGAGAAAACCAGTGTTCCAGACAGACTGAAAGACATTGAAATTGAGCATTACATTCTCTGTGAAGAAGTCCATAAAGGAGAAGTAGTTATCCAATATATCTCCACAAATGAGCAGATAGAAGATATTTTGGTAAATCCTTTCCCAATATGAAAACGTTTGCGTACTCAAGAAACAGGCTGGAACTTGTGGAGATGACTTCCTTATTGAAAAAGGAAGAGATGACTCCCAGGTTGGGAGGGAACACTGATGTGTTATTGATTTATGGATAGTCATTTTTTCATATTGAAAAATGGTCCAGGATGAGCAATTCCTTTCCAGTTCAGAAAGTGGTTTGAGATTTCTAACAGACGAGCATTTTCCAGTTCAGAAAATGATCCAGATCGGACAGTCATTTTCGTAATGAAAATGGTTCGATATATTGTTGATGTACAATAGATAGTGATTCCCCTTGTGGTCAGTGTGGGGGAATGGTCCAGGATAGTCTTTCTTCTTGACAGTCACTCTCAGTAGTGGTCAAGTAGAATGGTTTGCCTCACTGGGCAGTCATTCTTTCAAAGTTCACAGTTGTGAGAAGTTTCGAAGAATGGTCTGTTTTGGAGGTTGGTGCATGACAGTCGTTTCTTTAGGAAATGGTTCGGACAGGCATTCCCTGGGTCAGACTCATTCTCTCTAGGTTGCACGTTTTTAAGTGTCAGAGGAATGGCCCAGTTAGGAGAATGGTCTAGGTTCAGCAATCAGGGATAGGCATTCCCTAGGGCAGACTCTTTCTCTCCAGGTTGCACTTTGTTTAGTGTCATAGGAATGGCCCAATTAGGTGAATGGTCCAGACTTAGAAATAAGGACATTTATTCTTCTATGCTTGAGAAGAATAGTTCAGATAGCTCATGGTTGATATTTTACCTTCTGAGGGCATAGTCTCTTCCAGATCTAACAGATTTGAGTGGAAGAATGGCCTAGATGACTCATTTTATATCATGATATTGTTTTTCTGTGTAGGTTGATATTAGATGATATGATTGCTATGGAGACTATATGTCTCTAGAAAGTAGATGTATGCTAATATGGTGGATGTATTCCACTGGCTGTGACTATGTGTCACTGATTAAGTAGTTGTGTGCTACTCGATGTGGTAGTGTACCACTAGATTGTAGTTGTGTACTACTATGGATAGACACAGTTGTGTTCTATTGAATGGCATTGTTATGATTACCATGTAGATTATCAGTTGTGTTGATATTTTCTAAGGCATATAGGTTGTGACGGATCTCTATGAATTAATTAGAAAATAATCCTAGATTGGAATTCCTATAGGAATGGTATCTATAGTCCATGGCATATATTTTAGCTCTGTTGGGACAGTCATTCTTCTAGAACATATGTCCGGATTAGAGGAATGGTCCTTGTATCACTCTGTGGAGTGAGTGGCCTATTCAACATCATGCTTGATTACTTAGATGGAGTATGGCTTCTAGAGATGATGTCATTGATGCTATCAGATGATAGTGATAACGGTGCTTGTTATCTAATCATGAGATACCATGTACAGCTATGATGATGCTACCGGTTGAATGGTATGTTTGTGCTCAATACCATTGCCTTCAATACCTCCCTAGCTAGGAGGGAGTGTTGATATTATGGTAGCCGTGGGAGGTATTTACCTCCACATGTAATCCTGATGAGAATAGAATATTCTGGGAAGCAAGAAGAAACCCTAAAGCATTAAACTTAACCCTAGAAGACAAGTCGGCTTAAGGAAATATTTAATGTTGGCCCTCGACCAAGTTTTGAGGAAACATTGGTGAGAGTTGGCCCACTTTTAGACTTTGACACATTGGTTGAGGAAGGAGCGCCCAAGTGGACCTGAGATCATGGATATCACCCATTTTTGTAGGCTATGTGGACCCAGTAAGGGGTCCTATAGGGTTTTTGTAATGGGTTTATGGGATGTTGACCCATGAGTTCTCCCCATGTTTGGCCCTATTGTAAGGGTTTGTAAAAGTATAAATAAAGAAGAATGTATGGTAGAAGTAGAAGTTGTTGGAGCTAAGTGTATGCATTTGAATGGATTTGTGCAAGGGAATGTATGTGTGTTAAGGCTTTGTGCTTGATAGAGAGTTGGCTCTGTGCCTTGACCTAGTTTTGGAAGGAGGATCTAGTGCTCAATGCGCAGATCGCATGTCCAGTGCGAAGTTTGACTCTGTGGCTTAGTGCACAGAAGCAAATGAATGTAAGATTCAAAAGAATAATAAAGAGGTGAACTTGTTGGTGGGTGTAGCCCCACACTGGGGTGAACCACGTAAATCTAGTGTCTTTTGGTTTGCTTTGTGCAATGATTATCTCTGTTATGTTTTACTTAGTGATTAGATTAGATATGTAATGGATATGTATATGCTTCTTTAATGTTGTGCTTATGTTAAAATGATAGATATAATTCACAGTGCTAAGTGCTAAGTGTTTTAGGTGAATAATCTTTGTTTTTATTGAGCTATATCTATCTTAGATATGTTCTGTGGTGTTCATAAGGTGAATAAACTAATGTATGTCACTTCCTAAGTGTTAATAGAATACCCTGCGAAGTGTTATTCTCATAGATTTGTCCCCCATCTTGGTTACAGACACCTGCATCGTGTAACCCCCCCTTATTCTACCTCGGATGAGACTTCATATGCTTCGCAGGTGTTTTTGAAAGGGTCAGTAGTCAAGGTTTTTTTGGTGCGTTTTTAAGCGTTGAGCCCTAGATATGCCCCTGTGCCAACAAATGGATCCATTGTCGGGACCTGAAATTGTGATTGATGGGAACTGAAGTAAAGAAAAAGAGAAGCGATGTGTGTACATCTGTTGTTGAAGTGCGCAGTACACTACTTGACTTACAATTTTTTGTGCTAAGAAATAAATCTGATCTAAAGAAATAGCTAATATACGAAAGAAATAAATCTTTGTACTTTGACAAAAGTAAGATAAGTGAAAAAATTTGTTTCGAAACAATGAACTTAAATATGTTTAATAGAGTCTATCCTAGTCTGAAGGTTAGGGCACAGTTGAAATAAAGTGTTGATTTGAGTAAATTTAATGGAAACAAAGAAAGATATGTTATTCATATGCATAGAAAGAGTTTTTGGACTAATAAATGGATGCAGGAACCCGGTAAGAATTTTTGCAGATTGCAGGTCCAACACTATGATCCCAGTGCACAGTACAGAAGAGGTTGGAGATCAATGAGGATGCACCCTACCCCTAACCCTTCCTACGATTTGGATCCATCAAAGTATAAGGTCCAAAATTGTGAGAAAAACCTATCAGTTTCCTCTTTCTTGTCACTTTCTTCTTCTCCTTCTGTTTGTTCCGTGATCTCTAACACAGTTTCTTGATAGAAGAGGATTTCTTCCGCCACTGTTGATAGTTTCTCTTGAAAAATTGTTTCGGAGTTTTGAGTAAGAGGGAAATAAAATGAGAGAGAGGATAAATTCCTGAAGTCAGAGTCACTGGAATAATTTCCTAGCACAGGGAAATCTATCGATGAGGGTTCATTGAGGGTTTCTAAGACAATATGTTTTAGATATATTTCCCTATCGATCATGATCATGTTCATGTGCCCCTTTAATGGAAACCAAAGGTGAGCCCATTCTATACTAAAGTATATGTTTAACTTCTCAGACCAATCTCAACTTAATAACAATCCATAAGCTTCTGGGATATCTACAATGATGATGTCGATTAATTGCACACATTTAGAGTGTGTCGCTATTCTGATCATTACACCTTTCAGTTGTCCCATGACCTTCACCTGGGTCCTATCTAATTGTATAACATGTTTATCTCTTTTGAGAGGGCATGCGTTTAATGTTTTGCAAATAGAAAATGGCATAACATTGGAGGATGCTCCTGAGTCAACCAAACAATTATGGAGGTTTATGTTGAATACTTAAAATGTCAAAAGAAATGGTGGAACAAAAGGTTTTCCCTTCTTATCTTTAGAGCAGGCGTTCACAGTTGGTTTATTTCTTGGGTCTGTGGGAGTTTGATTCCCTTCTTGGTAAGTGCGTGTTGTGGCATTTTCTACCACTCTAATGCTTGTAATAGAAAGTCCTTTTGCCGAGGGATTATACATATGTCCATGACTAATATGTTTGCCTTCAACTTTTTTAATTCTTCTACTATGTTGTAGTCTATCTTGGGAGATTCTCATGTATGGATGTTTATAGGGTTTCTTCAGGGAGAAAAATGTGCTTTTGGGTGATCGAGATATGGTCTTCCTCCCAAAGTTTGGGTCATAGTAAGGTCGTTTGAGATAGGTTGACCCCTACTCTGTGTTTGCACAACTAAGACTTCGGTGGGTGGTTCTTGAACCTAAAATAGATCATCGGAGGGAATTGGTAGGTCAGGGTCCCATATTAACATGGTTGTTTCTTCTGGTGGATCAACCTCTTCCTAATCAGGGAATATTCATAGTTGAGTCACTTGATTGTTTGTTTAGGGAGACTTCATCTACAAATCGATCGGCCATTAAATTCATAGCATGCACCCATTGAGGATAGTCTCTTTTAGAGTGATTATCTTGATGATAGGAATAGAAAGAGTCATATGCTACATTTTCCAGATCAATGTTTAAGTTGGATGGGGGAGGTTCAATTTCTTTGAAAGGATGATTTCTTTTAAAAAAGGGTTTATAGGGCCTCTGGCCTTGGTTTCCCTCCCCTGCGCTTCTCTTCGTGTCTATGATTTCATTTGAAAACTTATTGAACATGCTTTGTAGTTTCTCTATATCCCCAATTCCATTTTCGGGACCTTGTTATGTTTTTTTCCCTAGGAGTCTAGTCAGTAGTAGTCCTCGCCTAGGAGGAAGATGAGCTTCTTTTTTAACTAATGAGACCTAGCCTTCTTTACATCCCTTCATTTGGAATTCTATTGTTTTGGATTATTCAAAATTCTCAGCTAAGGTTGGTTTGGCAACCCTTTTCACAAACATGGAAATAGAAGTTGGGAGAGCATTAGCGTATACTTCGATTTGCAACTCCTGAGTAGGTTTAGCTTCGGGTTCAAATTTTTTTAAGATGGTGTTGAATATTTGATTGAAGTCTTTAACCCTTTCCTTTCAACTCATGGTGGCAGCGAATAACTTAGCCATCAAATCTCTTGTAGTAGTTTCTTCTCCAAATTTATCTAGAAAATCCTTTTGAAACTTCGTCCAACTAGTTATGGATCCTATAGGCAAGTTAAAATACCACATGGATGCCGAATTATCGAAAATGTATGGGAATAGCTTGCAAACTACATCTTCATGTTGGACATTCATCAGTTTGATAGCTAGTATGAATTTTTTGATATGGTCGTCAGGAAATCCTAAGGTTTCAGGGTCAAATTTAGGGAGTAACGTCTCTGGGTGTCGGGGAAAGTTATGTACTCGTCCATGGATGGAAAACACATCTCTGGCTAACCAAGGTTGATTATTTTGAGGTGGGTTTCCCCTTTCTTCATCATGGTCATTGTTATCTTCCATGTCTTCAGATCCTGAGTTAAACACTTCTTCTTCTGAAAAATCGACGGGCTTGGAGAATTTGTCGGCTGGTGTTTCAGGAATTAGATTAAGAGGATGTTCAATTTCATTGAGGGAGAAACATATCAGGTCTTTTACTCTATGCACAAAAACCTGGTCGGGGGACTTGACCATTGGTCTTCTTATTTTTTTTCTTTGAGGAAGTAATGGGGCTAAGGGAAATGGGTCGATATTTTGGGTGTAATCCCTTGTGATTCTTCTGAATTGGTTCAATTCCTCGTGAGGATGAGCATAGGGTATATCAAGGAAGAGATTTTCTTCCTCGTACTAGGGTGAGTTACTCATTTCAAGAGTACTCAGTGTGTGTGGGTTGTCTTGGGAATGACTAGCCATGCATGTGGATTGTTTTGAATCTACAGATTTTTTGGAATATTATGTTAAATATATATTCAGCCATTCATTCTCAGGCCCTCCTTCTAGCACCAATTTTGTTGAGGTTCCCTAAATCCATTTAACTCAATAGCAGAAACCAAACCTGCCATCAAGGCCCAATTAAACTCTGCAGCGTTTAATGGTGGAATGGTTCTCCATATCTTGTGATCCGACCAATTAATCGATGGGATTTACGTTTTATGGTGAAAGCTTCTCGTTTAGTTCAGACGTTCTCTTTTTTGTATTTCTTCTTATTGGTGGGAACGATACAAGATAAGAGTTGGTATAAACCAACTAGGTAACAAAGTGGGAAAACATTAACTAGTAGAGAAGGTTGAGCTTGGGATAACCCTTTCACTTTGGCATGCAGACAACAATTCTCTACCACAAGCCTATTAATAATACATTAATCTGTTGGTGTTCCAATTATTGATTGAGGTGGGATTATCAAAAGAAAACACATATGTAATAAACGATGGAAAGAAAAGTAATTCGCTTAACTCTAATCATCAATCACATAATAACACAATGATTTAATTTTCATCGTTAAAGACAAGAATTGTAAAACATTGAATCATATAACTTATCAACAGATTTAGAAGCTCTTACTCGTTACACCATCCATTCATGAGATGGAATCAGTAATAATTCGTATCCACATCCAATCATACACACATTTGATGAAAAAATATAAACTTGTCCCTGGTCCTAAACATGACTTATCAATTAAGGCAGCTCTGAAATAGTTCTTTACAAAATCCAAATATGAGGGTCTTTGCAACAACCATTGACCTCTTGCTAACAGGTCGATCCTCCTATTTATAACATATTATTAACTAAAAATAAATATTAAAGTGTTGCTAAGTAAAACAAAATTTTCCACATGGCGCTTTCTTCTATCAGTCTTCAAAAAGTCATCAAATGATCTCACTGGAGTGGATGACTCTTCTCGTACTCTGACCACTTGATGAAGAGATCTTCACATGTGTTAGCATACGGGAATCTATGTTGTTCCATTGGGGCCGAAAGGGTCTCTCGTATATCTACTGCATGTGCTCGATACTTGACTATTCTGGCACTTAATTGTTGCAACATGGCTTGAGATTTGATTGGGTGCTCCATGAACTATTGCACCTTCCATGGCGCCATGTCGGCCACCTTTTCTATTTCCTCAGCCCATGATGAGTATTGTTCGGCATGTGATTTGACTATGTCGCACAAGTAGACAAAGTCATCGGGTGTGCCTAATTCGGGGAGGTCAATGTCTCTCATTGCTCGGTTGATATTGGTCCAGCTTTTCTCGTACTCGACCCATTTCTATTGGATTTTCCGATGAGGTTCCTAAGCCATTTTTACCCAATATTCAGTTGATTTCCTTATGCGTTCGATGCTGCTTTCGTTTAGTACCCGGATGTCGTGCTCTTCAGCATCTCGGATTTGTTGCACTGCGTTGATATAGTCGATCCTTTCCATGGCTTGGTGTGCTTTCTCATACCACCTCTCCACACCCTTGCACATCGCCAGTGCCATGAGGGTGTCTTCTTGAAGCTTGGTTATCCTTGTAGTGAACAAGTGTCATTCATTTGTAAATTTACTATAGGCCTCCTTGAATTCGCTCCTTAGGAACACTACGGCCTGTGTGGTGTCCTTGTAATAATTCACTAAGTGGTGCAATTGTTCCAATTATTTCAGGGCAATAGCTAGCTCCTCTTCATCCCTTTTTTCTCTATCCAGGGTGGCATCTATGATTTCCATCCCTGTGCCGATAAGTTCGGATGTTTTGGCATGCTCTGTGTTTATCAAATTTTCCTCTGTGGTGATGAGGATAGAGCAATCTAGAGTGATCCTCCTCTTCTTGGTTGTTCTCTACATGATATCTTTTATTTTCTGGTCTTAAGAGATGGCATGCATGCTAGCAACTTAATCCATGGGTTCGGGGATTTTTTGATCTCACCAAGTGAGCATTTTCCCAGGCTCCCGATGGTATATATTTGTTCAAGACTGGGTTCTTGAACTTCCTCTCTGTGTTCTAAAAGTATGGCTTATGTTTGTTTCTCATCAAGAAGTTGATTACTGATTGAAATTGAGGCATCGAGGGTAAGCTCGGTACTTACTTGGTTATCGATCGTTGAGACATCGATTTCTAGTTGTGGAGCTTCTTCCTTCTGTTTGCATGAACCTGTCACATCCTTTGGACGATCCACTTGGGTATCTGGTGCATCAGGAAACTTAGTGTCTAATACACTTTCGACCTCTTGTTCACTCTGTGGAAGGAAAATTTGAGCATCAGGAGCTAGACAAGATGCCTTCTCTGGATCCTTTTCCTCTATGATCTGTACAGGGGTCACCAGGGATACCTCTAGGCTCTCTTCATCATCATATATTTTTATCAATTCACTAAGGGGGTTTGGTGCACTTGCTCTCCCTAATGTTCTGACTGTCTTCGATTGAGCTGAAACACCCCTAGGTGATCTGGCCTGTGGCGTTGTGATTTCAGGGTTGTCTAACTCGATGATTTCATCTATGTCTATTAGTTTAGGGACACTAGGGCCTATCTGGATTTCATCCAGGTTGTTGGAAGGGGACCCCATCATTCTTTTGAGGTTCAAGTCGTCTTGCATCTGATCAATTATTTGTTACGCCTATCATGAGAAACCCCCTTTCCTGTGCATCCTACATCATAGGGAAACCTCTATCCTACACCGGAGCTACCAGGGGAAACTCTGCTGCTTCTGCCACTATCACTTATTCCCTAGCTCTAAGGGCCTCTTGAGCCGATTTATCTATGGTTTTCACCTGTCCATCCAAACTCATGGCTCTGAACTTGGTCATTTTGGGGTCGGCCATCCTTGCCACCACCTCGTCCCAGTCTTGGGCATTTTCCATGAAGACTTCATCTTCAAATTTGTCATGGGCATATGGCCAGCAAGACGACACTTGCGAAGCATGTTTCAATACCATACCCTTTCGATCATTCCTGAGCAATCAGCCCATCTGGAATCTAAAATCAAATTGGCTCAGCCCTTCTTTTTTGGCTTGAGCCGTGTCTTTTACTATGTAGAAGCCTACATGGAAACCATAAGGTATGAACTCCTGCTTCTTGTCCTTGACTAGAGTGGCATTGTAGCCTTGCAGGATGGTCTGGTAGCATACCTCCCCTACTACAAGTTAGTCAGGGACATGCACTGGTAGGAGGTGTGGTTCTTCGGTAGCCCTGAACACACTATGTAATTATTGCACTCGTCCAAATACCAGTGGCCTACTTTTGATATCATCTTTTTGGTCGCGACCGATAGTCTCGAGCATTCTTTCTTAAAAATAATGAAATAAATATGTGTGATGAATTCATCAGAGATTAGGGAGTAATATTTCTTGTACCTATTCTCCCATAGAATGTTGAAATATACATGGACCGTGAGCTCTATGACATGCAAGCTTAGTTTCATTCTGGAGAAAATGTTTATGGAACACATGACATCAAGTAAATATGAAGCCATGTAGAAGGCTGGTGTCTCTCCTTCCTTTGGTGTTTGAGCTTGTTGTATGCAGATGATCAGTTGCTTAGAAATTATGGCTCCCTANTGTAAGCTAAGGGAATCTATGCCTCTGAAAATATAGAGCAGTCCTTCTCCCCATATAATCGACAGATGAGAGCCATCAAGTAGATATATGAATCCCTTAAGTTGGTCGTCTGGTACTAGTCGATGCTCCAGTTGGTGTATTTATTGTCTTCACTCCACCATGAGGCCATCACCCAGCTGGTGTCATGGCGCTCGTAGAAATTCACGATGAAATCTGTATTCATTAGTTCCTCGGGGTCTTAGATTTTGTAATATTTCTGGACCTCCACTGGAAGGAAAAACCTGACACAACCACCATTGTCATCGTTTATTAAACACTTCTTTGTTTCTGTGTGGTCTATGAGCCACTTTAGAATTTCTATATAGGGAAATTTGGGGGTTTTTCTTACTACCATGTGTAGGTATGACCATTGGATATTTGGAAACACGTCGTCGTCAAACACCCTCACATCTAGGTCATTGTGTGGGATATATTCTGGGTATTCTTCCTGGATGATCTTCTTAAAGAGCTCTCCTCAATGTGGGAGTGTCGCCTTGGACCCTGTGCTTCCCTCTGTATGTCCAAAGGTTAGAGGTTGATTAAAAACCTTTTTCTTCATTGTTTATATGACAAGCTCTGGTCTTGGAGTGTATTTCAATCGCTTTGCGACCCCTAGAGAGGAGCCTTCACCTAAATCTGGTTCTTTCAGCTTTGGTGCCCTTCACGATCGTCTAGTGGTTGGCTTTCTTCGAGGCATTGTTCCTACAATCAAACTAAACATTCAGAGACTCTATGAAGAACAAAACAGGATAAAAATATATGAAGTGTAAACATGTAAAATCCACAGACTTGGATACACAGCTGTAAGGCTTTCTAAACCTAGTTATTTGACACTCACTGGATCTCTGCAGCTTTTGAATTGCTCATCTCGCTTCTCCAAATGCTCTGAATTTCCTTGCACGTGGAATGGTTCCTCTTACAACGACTCAAGAGAATTTAAACTAGTGAATAACTTACCATGTCGCATCAGCCATTCAATTCGGGTGATGAGTGCAATTTAAACAAATCTACCATCAAATCTCTGCAACTTAAATTTATCATGGGTTGACGATGGAGGTGTGGGGGTGATGTGGTCTATCGGTGATTTTAAACGATTGTTTTTATTTGTGAACAAGGTAACAACTAATGCAGAATTTGATATTAATTATACCCTTAAATGCTCAAAATCTAATCGTATCCAACGCTAAAACGTCCCATCGTGTCACTTTATTAGTGGGTGGATTGGGAATCGGGGATGCACTTTTAACATTTTCGTTGATGTCTCTCACAAAATCTCTGACACCGATCAATCTCATCATACAATGTTTTCATAGAAAATATGACTCGGAGGTGTAACTTGGAACTAGGGAACCAAGAATGACTCGAGGTAAAACTAGACCGTACGGTTCTCCAATCTAGCAAAGACATGTGTCATTAAAGACGGGTGACCTAATTCGCATGTATTAATCGGAGTCGGGACTTTCCTTAAGTTATGCGTTCTAAAAAAAACCTTGGGTTTCTGATGCCGAAACGTATACAGGGTCGGTGATCGGAGATAAACCTATCATGTGTTTTTTTTCTTCGGATTAACTTCTCAAAAGTCCTGATGCCGAAACCGCATCAGGGATCGGTGATCGGGAGTATCTTTTAGCCCGATCAGAATTTCTATGGTAATCTTTTCAGGCTTTCTCCAGTTCTGATAAGCGCATCGGGCATAGGCTTTTAGAGATCTCTTTTCTTTCTTGGTTAACGACTATTACCCTCATTTTTTACCGATGTCGAAGGGGATCGGCTATCGGCGATATCTTTATGCAATACTTGTCGTAAAGCAAAACTTCCTTTTCCTTATGCTGATGAAGATCAGTGATCGACGACTGAGGTTTCCTGAGTGGTTCTTTTCCATGTTTGAATTCCTTCTGATGCCGAAATTGAGTGTGTCAGGTGAATTGTCCAGGATTTTGATTCTTTATTCAAGCGTTAAGGATTTTTAAGTCATGGGGTTTCATAAGTTCAACAAACCTAAAAAGATAATGAGAGTCAAGATAATAAGCAAATCCAAGCATTTCTCAAAATGAAGTCGAATCAGAAAATGCAAAGATCAAGTGGTACCCAAAAAGTGAAAAGATGAAATAGGCTTTTTAGGGTGTGTTGAGTGCTCAACAGGACCTCCCATTTATGTGAGGTAGAAAGGGAAAGAACAATGTGGATGGAATGCATTTTGGTTACAGGGGAAAAGGTTTCATTATAGTAAATTCCTTTAACTTGGGAAAATCCTTTGGCAACTAACTGAGCCTTGTGTCTTTCAACACTTCCATCTGATTCATACTTACTTTTGTAGACCCGTTTACATATGACAAGTTTTCTTCATTTTGGAAGAGGTACAAGATCCCAAGTATTGTTTGACATTAAAGAACGATACTCTTGATTTGTTGTTGTATCCGAATTTGGATGACCTGAAGATTCTGCAAATATATTTGGATCATGAGTCTCTAAAACTTGATCCAAAAGAGAATATGATCACTGGAACTATGAACATGTCTGACGCTAATCTGAAGGATCACCGACAAGATCACCAACTACTTCTCATGTTGAATGGACCCATCTAGGAAGCGAAGGAGCTGGTGTTGGTTCAAGTTTAGGTTCAAAGGACTCATCTGGAGGAAGGTGAGCAAGAGAAGGTGGATTTTCATCCTCACTATCATCATATAAAGAAGAAACTAGAATAGGAACAGAATAAGGCACACATGTTGAAGATGGATCGTAGGTCGAAGAAGGAACAATCGTTGAATTAGGCTCACATTCCAAGATATTTTCATCAAATTTAACATCTCTTCTAATAATAATTTCATTACAATGTGGTTGAAGAAGGCTATAACCTTTGACATATTTAGAATAAGCAAAAAATATACTCTTCTCACTTTTAGAGGCTGCAATGCTTTCTTTTTCTCATCAGGAATGTGATCCCATGCTATACTTCCAAATACATGGAAGTGACTTACATTTGGTTTAATTTTATTACAAGCTTCTTCCGATGTTATTCTTTTAAGAGCCTTTGTGGGAGTGTGATTTACAATGTAATTTGCACAGTTGATGGATTCCGACCAATAATTTAGATTTAATCCCTTAGATTGGATCATACAATTAGAAATTTATTTTAATGTGTGGTTCTTTCTCTCAACAACACCATTTTGTTGTGGTGTATATGGAACAGTGTGTTTCATTTGGATGCCCTCTATAGTGCAGTAACTTGTAAAACTATTGTTCACATATTCGCCTGCATTATCTATTCTTAACCTTTGAATTTGATGTCCATATTTCTTTTCTACAAGGGCCGTGTAGGCCAAAAATTTCACTCTTAATTTTTAGGAAGTAAACCCAAGTATGTCTGGAAGAGTAATCAATGAAAGTTAAGAAATACTTGCACTCGGAAAAAGGAGTAGAAAGTGGACCACACAAATCACTGTGAACAAGATGCAAAGGGCATGAGGTGTGCCAAGAGGCACGTTTGTCAAAATTATGTAGATGATGTTTGTCGAGAACACAAATGGCACAAACACCATCTCTACATGAAATAGGAAGATGTACAGTCACCTCTGTTGATTACATAATTGCTACAATGAGCGATAGTTTGGATGACCAAACCACGCATGCCAAATTTTTCTCAAGTCATCGCTATAAGCAACAAAAACCGATGAAAAATATGATGACCCAAAGTTGTCAAACTTGTACAACCTAGTAATATCATTAGCAATTCCAGTTGCAAGAAAATGCTTAGGATCTTTTAGATCCTTGATTACAACTTGGTTAGGTGAAAACTCTACTATTTTACCTTCACCTGAATGAGTGATTTGATATATTGATAGAAGGTTGCAAGAAAGACATGGAACACATAATACATCATTGAAATTGCCATTATCTACTTAAACTGTTCCAGATCCCACAACACTAAGAGATCTATCATCACCAAAAAATGTTTTCTTGGTGTTACATTCATTTAGAGCAGAAAATATGTATTTATCCTTAGCCATATGATAACATGCTCCATAATCAATAATCCACTCATCAGAAGAAGAAGTAGAAGTTGTATTGAAGTAGAAACCGAAAGCAGAAAGTGAATTTTCCATGAGAAGAAGAAGAAGAAGTAGAATCAATATTGATGTTGTGCTTCTTCATTGTTGCTTCTAAATATGCAATCTTCTTGAAATATTTGAACTCATCATGACCTTCATTATCCCAAAAGTTGCAATGTCTATCAGTCTTCTTATTTTTATATTTTTCTCCTTTGTCACCAATAGGAGTTGAAGTTGTCCAAGTGGGTTTGGGACCCTTATGTTGCTTTTTGTTGTTGTATCGAGCTTGTTGATTCTTGGGATTCTTTGGTTTATATTTATGTCGGGAGACTAAGAATTTTTCGGAGGTACATGCATTGTTGATCACTCCAAGTTGTACAAGCTTATCTTCCTCTCAAATCAAAGTAGCACAAAATAACTCAAGAGTGGGTTTTTGATAATCTTTCCCTAGAGCCTCTCTCATGGAATAAAAGGTATATACAAACACAGAATATGCACTACCTAGCTTAGAAAGAATAAGATAGATGCAACGCTCTTCCTCCATCTTTATCTCACATTCTTCACATAAAATTCTGAGTGTTTTAAACTTAGGTAGATAGTCTCCAATGCAAGAAAAATCACTTGGACATAAATTCAGTACTTTATTTTCTAACTATTGTGCTCGAATAATATTGACTTTACTAAACATAGATTCAATTGTTTCCCAACCTTCATCAGGGTCATCAATTTATTTAAGATGGAACCTTAAATTAGAAGAGATGGAAATTTTGATTAGTCTACATGATTCGTCACTCCTATTATCCCATTTGACTTTCTTATCATCATCAATGGGTTATTTTTCCTTTCCCAAGGTAATCCAGTACAAGCCTTTACTTCTTAATAAATCCTTCATATGAAATTTCCATTGGAATTAGTTGGTGCTAGTAAGAAAAAGATTATTGGAAGAATACAGATTAAATGTGTAGACAATATGGATTTAAAAACTGGAACTAATGATATGGATGGAAAGATATTGAAACATTAGGTGGTTTTAAAAAAAAGGGCACTAAAAACAGACTTTGGATGTGAAAGTTATGCCCTTTTAAAAAAAGGCATAAACGGTAACCAAAGGACTGTTGATATTATGGTAGCCACAGGAGGTATTTACCTCCACATGCAACCCTGACGAGAATACAATATTCCGAGAAGAAATCAGAAACCCTAAAGCATTAAACTTAACCCTAAAAGACAAGTCGGCTTAAGGAAATATTTAATATTAATTATTTAGCCTCCATAATGAGAAGTCGACCCAGACAGCTCAGGAAACCAGTATAAATACAAGTAGTCAGACCTCATTTTCTACACACAACTCAAAATTTCAGCAGTGAAGAAGTGTGCACTACAGAAACTGGGCAAGTGCACAAGTCTAGGGAGTAGTTGCAGTCGGCAACTACTGCAATCTTTATTCTTGGTTTAGGCTTAGAATTTCTATTGGTTATGGTTGGACTTTCTGATTAGTCTTAGTTATCTTTTCATGATGCATTATCCTTGGTTGGCTATTGGTTTTCTTCTAGAATCATTCTTTATCAAGGTTAAGGTGCTTGGGGGTGGCTTCGGCCTATGTTTGGGTGACAATATTTTTATATTTTCTATGGTTAAATGAGCACATCTATTACTTTCTAATAGGTTATGGTCCCACACTAGCTTCAAATAGTCTAACCGTTGGAAGATAGATTGGGAATATTTTCTTAGTTACAGTTGCAGTTGCAACTAGTTTGTGTTGCAGCAATGAAACCCTAACCCTCTTATTGAGGAAATATAAGTGAATATATTGATCTAATTTATGGATAGCTTAGTGTTCCCTAGCCTATAGCATCTCCTGGTACTCTCAGCAAGATAAGATTTCAAGTTTGAGTTTTTGGTCAAAATGAAGGGTTGACCAAGTCAAAGAAATTAAGACTTACTCTATGAAGTCAAAAAACAAGTTAGAAGGGGATTCTAACTTCAGAGCATGGAAGACAAGGATTGACCTCATCCTTGCCAAGAATAACGTGTTGGATATCATGAAAGGAAAGATCTTGGAACCACAAATTGAAGAAGGAAAAGAGAAGGAACCTTAGAACGTTGTAGTTATGGAGAAGTTCAAAGACAATGACATCAATGCCACAAGTATCATAGTGGACTCTATAAAATACCACTTGATACCCTACATCTCCCATATTGAATCATCTAAGAATATGTGAGATTCCCTAATAAACCTTTTTTGAGTTAGAAACACTGGACAAGTAATGAATCTGAAGAATGAGCTCTGTGACATGAAAATGAATAATCATGACTGCATAACATCATACCTTGTGAGAATATCTCAGTTAAGAGATAAACTACAATCTATTGAAGAAATCATTTCATAAAAGGAACTAGTAAATATAGTACTCAATGGCCTTCCCAGGGCATGGGATGCATTTTCTGCAAGCATGAACACAAGAAAGGAGTATCCCACATTTGAATAACTTTGGACTTGTTGTGCACAAGAAGAATCAGGGATTAGTGCAAAAGATAAACCCCAAAATAAATACGATGATCGAGATTTCACAGCAAGGTTCAAGAATTTCAGGAATAAAAAGAAGTATGGATCAAGGAAGAAATCAAATCAAGAGAAATATATGGCAAAATTACAATGCTTCAACTGTCGAAAATATGGTCACTACAAGAATCATTGTCCCGAGTTAAAGAAAAGGAAGGAAACACACAAAGCATCAGTGGTAGAAGAAAGGGAACCCTTAAAGAAGGCCAAAAAGGATAAAACGGACTTCTTCTTCTAAGATAAGGTAACAATATTCTTCATAATTCTTGTACATAGCATGTTTACATAATTTATGTACATATCTTGCATATCCATTTCTTAGAAGATAAGATGTTCAAGAGAAACAATACCTAAGAATAACAAGATAAGGATTTATATCACGATGAATATAAGACAAGCAATACACATGAAAAAGATGAAGTACATTGACAATCCTTGGTAACAATTCCTATGGAAGCTATTAACATAAGACAAGATGCAAGATAATTTGAATCAAGATAAAACTTGAAGAAACCTAGAAGAAGTAAAAATAGAAAGAAGTCAGCAATCAAGAGGAAATCGGAAAAAGACTTGTGACACTTTGCATAAGGTAATAAGGATGCAGACGGAAGCATGGACTCTCTTAGATAGAGGGATAAAATTATATAATTCCAAAAGAAGAGCATACATTCATGCATGAAGCAAGGATTAGGAGGGAGATAATCCTAAATAATATGATCCATCGAGTATCTATCCATGTTCCCATTGATGGTAGTATCCATGAAAAACAACACGTGTTCAGTTTGACTTTAGAATAAGTCTTCTTCAAAAAGCAGCCCTAAAGTATCCCTGGTTTTCCATCCACATCCATGATCCTATGATGAAAGGAAGAATTTGAAATCTTCAGGGCATGGAATCCATAGAAAACTACATGGACCCAACAACTAAAGAGGAACATGAGGAAGAACATGAAGATTCCAAGAGAGAAAGAAAATCCAGAACAACCATTCATTATATTAGGAATCACAAGACTACCAGCTTGGTATGAACCCACTAGAAGCAATCAAGAAGAAGAAATATAAGTTGTGATGAAGAACAGTGTATGGAAGACTTATGAATGGAAGCATTGTGAGATCCATAACTAAAGGTTCTCCCAGATGAAGGGATAAGACTATGAAGTTATCTTGTTCCAATAACTAGACATACCTCTACCTAAGCCATTATATCTTCTGCAATATCCATCGGTTGGAGCTTACATCAGATGAATGTAAATACTGTTCTCCAGAGTAATTGAACAAGAAGCGTATGTAGAAAAACCTCAAGGTTTTGAGGTATACTAGAAAGAGACCCTTGCATGCAGATGGAACAATATCTTGTATGGATTCAAACAATTTGGTGCAAATCCTCTCATGTACAACAGAAGCGTGATGAAAACTTTCTATGACAGATATCAGAATGGTTACTCAGAAGTTCAGGATGATGGACTACTAATCCATGACAAACTATCATGATGACAGAAGAAATGCCACTTGGATATGTTTCAGTTTGATCCTTGTCACGATGTCATGAGCTAGAAAGAAACTAAAAAGTGTTGAATTCAACCATGATATATTGAAATGATCAGAGCTATATGAAGCCTTCATAGAAAACCAGTGTTCCAGACAGACTAAAAGACATTTAAATTGAGAATTACATTCTCTGTGAAGAAGTCCAGAAAGGAGAAGTGGTTCTCCAATATATCTCCACAAATGAGTGGATAGAAGATATTTTGGTAAAGCCTTTGCCCAAGATGAAAAAGTTTACGTACTCAAGAAACAAGATGGAACTCATGGAGACGACTTCCTTATTGAAAAAGGAAGAGATGACTCCCAGGTTCGGAGGGAACACTCATGTATTATTGATTTATGGATAGTCATTTTTTCAGTTCGAAAAATGGTCCAGAATGAGCAGTACCTTTCCAGTTCAGAAAGTGGTTTGAGATTTCTGACGGATGGAAATTTTCCAGTTCGTAAAATGATCCAGATCAGACGGTCATTTTCGTAATGAAAATGGTTCAATAGATTGTTGATGTACCATAGACAGTAATTCTCCTTGTGGCCAGTGTGGGGGAATGGTCTAGGAAAGTCTTTCTTCTTGACAGACACTCTCAGTAGTGGTCAAGTAAAATGGTCTGCCTCACCGGGCATTCACAGTTGTGAGAAGTTTCGAAGAATGGTATGTTTTGGAGGTTGGTCCAGGACAGTCANTAGGAAATGGTTCGGACAGTCATTCCCTAGGGAAAACTCATTCTCTCCAGGTTGCAATTTTTTAAGTGTTGAAGGAATGGCCTAGTTAGGTGAATGGTCTAGGTTTAGCAATCAGGGATAGGCATTCCCTAGGGTAGACTCATTCTCTCCAGGTTTCACTTTGTTTAGTGTTGGAGGAATGGCCCAGTTAGGTGAATGGTCCAGGCTCAGAAATCAGGACAATTATTCTTCGATGCTTGAGAAGAATAGTCCAGATAGCTCATGGTTGGTGTTTTACCTTCTAAGGGAAAATGCTCTTCCATATCTCACAGATGTGAGTGGAAGAATGGCCCGGATGACTCAGTTTATATCATGATATTGTTTTTCTATATAGGTTGATATTAGATGATATGATTTCTATGGAGACTGTATGTCTCTAGAAAGTAGATGTATGCTACTATGGTGGATGTGTTCCAATGTTTGTGACTATGTGTCACTCAATAAGTAGTTGTTTGCTACTTGGTGTGGTAGTGTACCACTAGATTGTAGTTGTGTACTACTATGGATAGACATAGTTGTGTACTACTATGGATAGACACAGTTGTGTTTTATTGAATGACATTGTTATGATTGCCATGTAGACTATCAGTTGTGTTGATATTTTCTAAGGCATATAGGTTGAGACGGATCTCTATCACTTGATTAGAAAATAATCCTATATTGTCATTCCTATAGGAATGGTCTCTGTAGTCCATGGCATAGATTTTATCTTTATTGGGACAATCATTCTCCTAGGACATATGTTTGGATTAGAAGAATGGTCCTTGTATCACTCTGTGGAGTGAGTGGATTATTGACATCATGCTTGATTACTCAGATGGAGTATGGCTTCTATAGATGATGTAGTTGATGCTATTAGATGATAGTGATAATGGTTCTCGTTATCTAATCATGAGATAGCATGTACGACTATGATGATGCTACCAGTTGAATGGTATGTTTGTGCTCAATACCATTACCTTCAATACCTCCCTAGCTAGGAGAGAGTGTTGATATTATGGTAGTCGCAGGAGGTATTTACCTCCATGTGTAATCCTGACGAGAATAGAATATTCTGGGAAGCAAGAAGAAACCCTAAAGCATTAAACTTAACTCTAGAAGACAAGTCAGCTTAAGGAAATATTTAATGTTGGCCCATGACCAAGTTTTGAGGAAACATTGGTCAGAGTTGGCCCACTTTTAGACTTCGACACATTGGTCGAGGAAGGAGCGCCCAAGCAGAGATGAAACCATGGATCTCAGCCATTTTTGCGGGCTATGTGCACCCAGTAAGGGGTCCTCTAGGGGTTTTGTAATGGATTTATGGGGTGTTGTCCCATGGGTTCTCCCCATGTTTGTCCCTATTGTAAGGGTTTGTAAAAGTATAAATGAAGAAGAATGTATGGTAGAAGTAGAAGTTAATGGAGCTAAGTGAAATAATTTGAATGCCTTTGTGCAAGGGAATGTATGTGTGTTAAGGATTTGTGCTTGATAGAGAGTTGGCTTTGTGCCTTGACCTAGTTTTGGAAGGAGGATCTAGTGCTCAGTGTGAATATCCCATGTCTAGTACGAAGTTTGACTCCGTGGATTAGTGCACAGGAGCGAATGAATGTAAGATTCAAATGAATAATAAAGAGGTGAAGATGTTGGTGAATGTAGCCACACACTGGGGTGAACCACGTAAATCTGGTGTCTTATGGTTTTCTTTGTGCAATGATTATCTCTGTTATGTTTTTCCTAGTGATTAGATTAGATATGTAATGGATATGTATATGTTTCTTTAATGTTGTTCTTATGTTCAAATGCTAGATCTGATTCACATTTCTAAGTGCTAAGTGTTTAAGTGAATAATCTATGTTGTTATTTAGCTAGCTCTATCTTAGATATGTTATGCGGTGTTCATAAGGTGAATAAGATAATGTATGTCACTTCCTAAGCGTTAATAGAATAACCTGTGAAGTGTTATTCTCACAAATATGTGTCCCAGCTTGGTTACAAACACCTGCATCCTGTAACCCCCCCTGCTTCTACTTCAGGTGAGACTTCAAATTCTTCGCAGGTGTTTCCGAAAGGGTCGGTAGTTGGGGTTTTTTTGGTGCGTTGTTAAGCATTGAACCCTAGGTCTACCCCTATGCCAACAAATGGATCCGTTGTCAGGACCTGAAATTGTGATTGATGGGAACTGAAGTAAAGAAAAAGAGAATCGATGTGTGTAGATCTGTTGTTGAAGTGCACAGTACTCTACTTGATTTACAAATCTTTGTGCTAAGAAAGAAATCTGATCTGAAGAAAGAGGTAACATACGAAAAGAGTTAAATCTTTGTTCTTTGAAAAAATTAATATAAGTGAAAATTTTTGTTTTGAAAGCATGAACTTAAGTATGTTTAATAGAGTCTATCTTAATATCAAGGCTAGGGCACAGTTGAAAGAAAGATTTGATTTGAGTAAATTTAATGGAAACAAAGAAAGATATGTTATTCCTATGCATAGAAAGAGTTTTTGGACTAATAAATGGATGCAGGAACCCAGAAAGAATTTTTGCAGATTGCAGGTCCAACACTATGATCCTAGTGCACAGTATAGAAGAGGTTGGGGAACATTTAAAAGAAAAAGAGGATTGATATTCTGTTATAACTGCAAAATACCGGGACATCTTGCTAAGGAATGCCCTGGTGCAAGTCCTATTTGTATTTGTTGGAATATTGTTGGTCATGAGGCTGATGATTGCCCAAGGATGATTGCTAAAGTCGAAAGGATGAACATAAGTCAGGAAAACTATGAAGAAATTCAAGAGACTAAGGGAATGTTAGAGAGTCATAAAGAGAAACAATTAGAGAAAGTTCAGACTACATTAGTATAGTTGAAAGAAATTATGGATGTTCACAAAGATGTGAGTTTACCAGAGATCCTGAAAGTAAAACAATGCATAAGTGAAAGAATAGAAGACTTCAACATAGACTGTGTCTTGGATGAAGAAACACAAGTGAATATTATGACAGAAGAAACTTGTAAAATTTTGGGAAAACCTACTGTGATACCTTCATTAGGAAGGATGGGCTTGTTTAAGGGAAAGATGATAACCCTATGTGGAAGAGTTACTAATGTACCTATTATTGTTCATGGAACATCGATTGAAGAAGAATTTGAAGTCATTAAGTTTGTCATGGATAGCATCCCTTTCCCACTTTTGTTAGGTAAGACTTGGATTGAGAAAGATCAGATCAGAAGGAAAGCAGAGGAATAAGCCACAGAAAATAAAAAGAAAGAACTAAGGGATTTCATAGCTAGAAAAATAGATCAACTAATAGAAGAACGAGAGGATGAGTCAAAGCAACAAAATAAGGTAACAACATAGGAGGCAAGAGAATTGGCTAGCAAGGTTGAAAGATTGAAATAAGGCTTGAAGAACCTATCTATGCAAGAAATAAGTATATCCACCCAGGAAGTATTAAGAAAAGGGACATTAACTCCGAACCCTTTGAGGGAACATCAACAGTGCAAAGTCACTACGCTATGAGAAAATAAGAACAAGAATGGAAAGTAGATTCCAGAAACAGTTAGAGAAACTCAGATCATAGGAAAGCCCAGATGGAAAAGCTAAGTTGGAAAAGCTACAAAGACCAGATGGAAGACTTCGGAGATTGGAACCTCGCAGGATTTGAATCTCGCTTGAACAGCAGGTCCACGCAGAATGGGACTTCACCCTGGCAAAGTTATATGACCATTGGAGGCACCCAGACCATTAGAATGATGCTCTGGAACAATTAGAAAATGCATTTATGGGCTGATGGACCACTTTTGGACGTTGATACCACGCGATAACAGAAATATTTACATTAATGGAATCATTTTCTGGTCATTGGAATATCCGTTATGATACCCTGCTTATTTAACTTGTTGGTCGTTGCACCGACACCACTTTTTTCCACCTATGATTGACTGAGCTAAAAAGAGAATTGTCCAAGTGTTGAGTTGTGTCATCTGAAGCTAGACCTCACCCGTCCACTTGTCTACCCTACCTGTCTGTTTGTCTACCTCGACCTGTCGGCTTAAAAGTTAGAATGTCGAGAGAACCTAGTGAATTAGAGAATTATGTCGAGGAGTTCCTTAAGAATCCAATGGCCGACAGATTGATATCTGAAGGTGTCCAGGCATCGTTGACTAGGGGACTATAGGATTCCCCTTCAACTGGACATTTCTCTAATTGTGTCAACCCCAGAAATGACCAACAGAGTAAGCATCACGGCGATCTAGCTAATGTGAAGCAGATCCTGTCAATTCTACCTGAGTATGTCCCACCTTTGGCTGGAATTGTTAACCATGATAGCATCCTGTGAGATTATGAGTACAGCATGTTCACTGAGTACATTCCAAAAGGAATACACATAGTCGGGAGTCAGTTAGGACAGATCCTGCTATTGAAAAACAATGACTTCAACTTGGGAGACAGGAAGAACTACGCTATGTTAGAACCCCACCACCACTTGACAAAGAAAACAGGAAAGAAGCCTTGCCTCGTCTCACATCCATGGATTAAGGAGTTGGCACAATCCACTGTGTTGAATGTGATGAAGATCCCCCATTTTGGCTGCCACCAGAAGCTTAACGCTTGTGTTAAACTCCTCCTGTCATGCTATCATGGTAGGTACTTGTGGCTCAACTGAAGGATTACTGTGGATCTAATGTTGATCCACTCGATTATAGGCTTGAGTGTAGAGGGACCTGACCCTCAACATTTTTATTCAGGGAAGGCCTCAGACCATTCCCTGGCACAATGCATCAAGGAAGTTTACGGAGAAGTAGAGAAAGGAAAGCGAGGTTACAAGGTAGCCTCTATATAGGATGGCACAGTGTGCCTCGCTTGCCAACTCATATCTAGCAAGATCATAAGTAAGAACCACCCCACACAGGTCAACAGGTTCATGGTGGACCTCACAAATAAATGTGTGGAGGTAATGCAGATGAACTAGACGAACTACCTCATCAATGAGTTGGAGAAGGATTGTCGAGAAGCCCAGGATTTGGGATATGAATTCCACTATAGCTGGCTGATCATTTTGATTGTATTTTTCACTTGGAAAATTCATGAAGGATCCACCTTCTTAGAGATAGAACCCTCGGAGTCGTTGGCTGCTCAGTTTTCAACCCTATGGTATACCAACGACATGACAAAGAAGTGGCAGTCCAATTTCATGTTTTATGCATACTATTAACAGTTGAAGGTCATCATTGAGTCATTTTTGTGCATGACACTGTGCACCCTACACTAGTATAGACCAATAGAAAATTTCCACATAGATATGCATTTCATCTACAACACCGCACGTCGAGATGAGAACCAGGAAGAGTTACATTCATACTACAAGCTAACAGATGAAGACATGGAGTAGCTTACAAAGGAATGTCTAGAGGAATTTCTTGTACCTGTCGTTGATGCAAAACTCTTTGACACTAACACCATAGGAAGCCCCATAGTCACCCAGGTCAATCATGTCAAACAGTCCAATGGGACAAAGAAGAAGAAAAATAAGGAGGAAGTTCAGGATATAGAGATTGATGAGGAGGACAACACTTCTGACGATAATGGGTTTGGCTCGCTCGGAGGAGGAGGAGAAGCCGAAGAAGAAGGACAGAGAGGATGGGATGAAGGAGAAGAGAAAGGAGGAGGTGAAGCTAAATTACCTGAAGACCCCCCTACTGGAATAGTAACACCACAAAAAAGGAAGGTTTCTCTGTACAAACCTTCAGCCAGGAAGAAGACGTGTGCTAATAAGCCCTAGTTGGAGGCCACGCTCATAGAGGACGATATCAGTCTGGTCTGCAGAGATCTTGAGGACGTTTTCAAGGACATATTGCAAAGATATAGAGAGAAGCAGGAGGATCTCTATGGAAGGATCGAGAAGGAATTGAAGGAAGTACATAAATTTGTTTGTTTGGTCCACATAGTATGTATTGCGCCTTCCTCGTCACATATTGTAGAATTGGGGGATAAACTAGCCCAATTGAGAATACTAGAAGATGCAACAGAAGCTTGACTTCAGAGAGTCGAGGAAGAGAAGGAGAAGGCTACAGAAGCCTTGAAACAAGATAAAAATGGAGTCTTAGTGAAATTAATAGCAACGCGGGACAAGGTAGCAGCACAGGAAAGTGAGAAAGCATAGCTTCAGGCGAAGCTCCAGGAGGAAAAATCCTAGCTATAGAGAGAAAAGGATAATTTTCTCGCAGAGAGGGACATATTCAAAGAAGTAGTAAGAAAAGAATGTCACTTTGTTCTATTCTTGGCATAGGGGGAGAAAGAGTCGGTCGAGGCTTAAGTAGTGAAGCTCACTGAGACCCTCCAGCAGCTTCAAACTAGGATAACAGACTTGGAGGCCCAAACAGTACCAAGCACCCTGCGGGAGGTGCATGACCAAAGGGAGGAGACTGCTAAGAAAACACTAATAAGGATAAGAACCCTCTCCTCAGAATGAAAATAGCTAATTGATAGAAGTGCACAGTCATATGAAAGCCTCACTAAGGATCTAGAACTAAGAAAGCTGGAAGCGCAGTTACAGGAGGTGTAGCAACAGGAATTTTCAGTGCAGGTGTAGATGAAGCTACTCAGTGTGGTAGAAAGAATGAAAATATCCCAGGAGCATTGCACAGTATAGAAACATATTACTACCCTCTAGGGAAAAGTAATGGATGTCACACAGAAGCTACAACCTATGCAGGATGAAGCCTGCAAGGTGTTTGAAGAGATTGATGGACAGGGATCTCAATTGGACCAAGTGGTTGTATCAGTAGAACATCGTTTGGAAGGGATTGTTACAAAGAATATGATCCAGGAGCTCGCTGAGCAGAAGGCTCAAGCGAACCAGCAAGTCGAGGCAGCTTGAGTTAAGCTCAAGTCCTTGAAATCAGCATTGTCTAAATCTGAGTGACTCGGGACGAGTCACAAGTGAGTGCTGGGGGCATGTTATCCCTCAACCAAGTTTTGAGGAAACATTGGTCAGAGTTGGCCCACTTTTTGACTTTGACACATTGGTCAAAGAAGGAGTGCCCAGGCGGAGCTGAGATCGTGGATCTCACCCATTTTTGTGGGCTATGTGGACCCAGTAAGGGGTCCTCTAGGGTTTTTGTAATGGGTTTATGGGATGTCGGCCCATGGGTTCTCCCCATGTTTGGCCCTATTATAAGGGTTTGTAAAATTATAAATAAAGAAGAATGTATGATAGAAGTAGAAGTTGTTGGAGCTAAATGCAAGCAGTTGAATGGATTTGTGCAAGGGAATGTATGTGCGTTAAGTCTTTGTTCTTGATAGAGAGTTGGCTCTATGCCTTGACCTAGTTTTGGAAGGAGCATCTGGTGCTCAATGCGTATATATCTTGTCCAATGCAAAGTTTGACTCTGTGGCTTAGTGCACAGGAGCGAATGAATGTAAGATTCAGATGAATAATAAAGAGGTGAAGTGGTTGGTGGATGTAGCCCCACACTGGGGTGAACCACGTACATTTGGTGTCTTATGGTTTTATTTGTGCAATGATTATCTTTGTTATGTTTTTCTTAGTCCTTAGATTAGATATGTAATGGATATGTATATGTTTCTTTAATGATGTGCTTATGTTAAAATGTTAGATCTGATTCACAGTGTTAAGTGCTAAGTGTTTTAGGTGAATAATCCATGTTGTTACTATGTTAGATCTATCTTATATATGTTCTACAATGTTCATAAGGTGAATAAACTAATGTATGTCACTTCCTAAGCATTAATAGAATACCTTGTGAAGTGTTATTCTCACAAATCTGTGTCCCAGCTTGGTTACAGACTCCTGCATCATGTAACCCCCTATGCTTCTACCTTGAGTGAGACTTCATCTGCTTCGTAGGTGTTTTCAAAAGGGCCGGTAGTCGGGTTTTTGTTGGTGTGATGTTAAGAATTGAACCCTGGGTCTACCCTTGTGCCAACATTTAATATTAATTATTTAGCCTCCAGAATGAGAATTCAGCCCAAATAGCTCAAGAAAACAGTGTAAATACAAGTAGTCAGACCTCATTTTGTACACATAGCTCAAAATTTCAATAGTGAAGAAGTGTGCACTGCAGAAACGGGGCAAGTGTACAAGTTTGGAGAGTAACTACAGTGGGTGGCTACTGCAATCTTTATTCTTAGTTTAGGATCGGACTTTCTATTGGTTATGGTTGGAATTTCTAATCGGTCTTGGTTGTCTTTGCTCGATGCATTAGCCTTGGTTGGATATTGGTTTTCTTCTGGAATCATTCTTTGTCAAGGTTAAGGTGCTCGAGGGTAGCTTCATCCTATGGTTGGGTGACAATATGGTTATATTGTCTATGGTTAAATGAGCACATATATTACTTTCTAACAAGCACTATGTGGTGGTGTAAGTTTCTTTATGAAGTGACCAACTTTTATAAAAATAAGTGGGGATCTCTTTTACAATGAAGTTACTTTATGAAAGAAAATTCGCATGCAAAATAAATAACTCTAAAATAAAATATTAAAGCTACTTATAATGATTCACTTTTATACTTGAAGTGAGATACACTTTACAATTGAGCATGAACATTTTCGAAAAAAGTAACAAAAAGAGAGACTTGAACTCAAGACATCTTACTTAATAAGGAAAATTTTAACCAAATGGGCTAGCAAAACATATTGTGTTTTTTAGCAAGAGGATTGGGGGTGTTGTTGTTGTTGTGGAAGATGGCCTTGGAGAGCATGCTAAAAAAACTATTTTCACAGAAGAAAACAATTTCGCTTCTCGATGACAATAAGGGTTAGATCTCGGTTAGCTTACCTGGAAAATACACCTTTTCCTATCTGTTTCTAATTTTCTGAGATCTCACGAAGTGCGGGGAAAAGAGAATATGAAGATATAAAAGAGTAGCAAGATGGAAACAAATAATATAAAATAGAAATAAAACAAAAATAATACTTTGCAAAAATTTAAAAATGGCATATTCAAGCTTTATACATCCGGATCTGAATGAAATGGCCGTATATTGGGAAAATGAAAACCTTTTCGAGTGAAACGAAAAGTGTTCCTGACTTAAGCAAGTGCTCCAGATGCAATGGAACAGTCCTCTCAGCCCAGAAATGTACGAAAATGGAAAAAAATGGAAATGAGGAAACTTGGCTTCATGATATTGATCTACAACAGGAGTGGGTCTTCAAACAAGATTTGATACCATGTTCGACAATATAGGTATTCCATCAGAGGAAAAACACCTTCATTAAACACTCACACAACCGGATCAAAGATCAAAACATCAATGTTTTGATGTGGTAAAACTCCTATGGGGAAACATCCATGATCCCAACCAACACAACCACTTGGAGAAGTTTATTAATGCCAAAGAAAAATATTACAGAGAGATTTTAGAGATTTTCTTACAATCGATCATCGGAAAATGACCCTCCATGTTTTTTAACTAGAGATCACGGACCAATCAGGTGTTATGCCACGGATCAATGGTCATTACTATCGAGGAGAATATGAACCATCAGATAACTCTATGTCGGGAACATATCATGTCTGTCAAATTTCCTAACTACAAATGCATACTAATGCACAATAAAGAAACACACTTTTACCTAATGAC
>JASDQU010688274.1:52031-73766 GCA_032191745.1 Picea mariana
TCTTTTTGGGTCTCTTTCGTAACTATTGACTGCTTGCAGTGTGATAGGAAACCTTTTTATGGTTGAATTTTCAAGCGATTTTTCTTTCTCATCATATTTTTCATTGGTTGTCCTTGCATCTTGGTCTGAGTGTTTGCTTCTTGGTATCCTGCTTGGCTTGCCTCTTTTTTCTTGCTAATTTGAATCTGAGTTTCTTGGCCTTATCCTTTCCCAAGCAATGTTTAAATACATATATGTGGGTTTTCCCTTGACAGACGCGTACATACGCAAGATGTCCTTCTATAGGGCACGTACATACGCGGGTTTTGCTTAAATAGTCGTGTACATCAACCTTTTTTTCTTAATTGTTGATTTTGGTGTTTGTTGGGTGAGTTTTGATGGTTGTTGATTCTTTTTGGGTCTCTTTCGTAACTATTGACTGCTTGCAGTGTGATAGGAAACCTTTTTATGGTTGAATTTTCAAGCGATTTTTCTTTCTCATCATATTTTTCATTGGTTGTCCTTGCATCTTGGTCTGAGTGTTTGCTTCTTGGTATCCTGCTTGGCTTGCCTCTTTTTTCTTGCAGTAGGGTCTATATATCAAAATTTTATTCAGTCCTTGCATTTTCATTTCTTTATATTAAAAATACAAAAAAAATACATTTTTCATTTTGGCATTTGCTCTTTTGGTTATTTTAGTATTGATCTTGACATATATGGAAAGATTGCATCTTATTGAAATTGCAGAGTTGAATTGAAAGTTTCATTTTAAAATCTTGTCATCTTTTGAGAATTGAAGATTAGGACTTAGCACTTTGTTTATATTCATTTCTTTGATATGTTGAGTCATAACATCATCAGTTTCATGACCACATATCTTGAGTAAACAAAATTCATTAAAAGTAACGTTGATTAATTAAAATTTATTAGAAACGATTTTAATTTTTGGAATACAAAAACAAGCATAGGATATAGGGCCTTGGAATATGATTTTGTGAGTAAAATTCTCCAAGGCTATTAAACTCAACATATGTGTCTGACTAAGGGAGTGTTAAAATCCATTATGTTATTAGTGACGTCAGGATGCTCCTCTCACACCGAATTTAAGCACGAGGTTGTGAGAAGTTGGTTGCAAAGATAGCACTCTAATACCTTCTTAGAGTCAGATATATTTCTGGGGATCTATTCGTATTTGGGGGTCTTGCTAGTACCTTTACCTCTGTGAGAGGTGGTGCTTTCAATATTTTGGGATTTATTTCCCTTCCCATATGGTCGACCTGAATTTTGACTGTTCACTTTCGCATTGGTTATATCATGGTGGCCTTAGTTTCTTAATATATGTAGCCACATAGGTTACTTGCAGGGGTTATTCTGCAGGTACCCTAAGTCAGATAAGGGTCGGATAGCACACAACCTTTATGGAGGATTACCTCTCTGGGGATATCTCACTGACTACGTTTTTAAGCCCACAAGGGCCCTTATAACTGATTCTAATACCTTCGATCTCATGAAGGGAGTCGCATGCCCCTCTTGGGAAAGGAATACCTACTCTAGTGAGGGAGGCCCCTTTTCAGCTACTATATCCTATTTGTGTGAATTTTGCATTTTTTTTTTATTTTGGTGTGATCTTTGATTGTTAGTTGGCCTTAGGATTTGTTTTTATATCTCGAGTCTTTATTCATCATGGAGCCATACTAGCTTCCTCGTAGGTATCTTTGTTTGTTAAATTTACCACCGCATCTTGAGTCTTTACCTTCTAAAATCCGTAAATTTATCAAACGTGGTACACACACCTCCACCTACCATACTTGTGATCATACAAGTATGAGTACTGAGTCGAGTCAGAAAGATACTAGGATTCCTTCAACTCCCATACCATTCCCATACTAGGATTCAGAAAGATATTGGGTCTGTATATGGAGGAATGTATGTGGGAAAGGCAAATCATTCCCATGTATATGCATCCCTACACGTGAGTGTTACCACGACAACCCGCGTACAAGTCTGCAAATTGGTTTCTTAAAAGGTTTTGACTCAAAAATGGATTTATTCTTGTAGGATGGTACTTTAATGCAGAGAAAGAAAGCATGAGGAAATTGATGCTACAATGGAAAGAGATCCAGGGACCCAATTATTGCTAAAAATATGTGGGATTTACGAGTTTTGGGCTCTCAAAGGAATGAGGGCTCAAGTGAGGTTTCTCCAAATGTTGGTGATCTTTTGGGATCCTGATACAGAGGCCTTCAACCTCGATGGGAAACCATTGAGAATTGAATTGAAGGATATCTATTTCCTTATAGGATTGTCTCATTGGGGTGAGGTGGTGAACCTCAAAGCCCGAGGAGTTGGGATTGGCAAGAACATAGAGAACTACATCGCCACTCACTATATTGTAGGCATAGAAAAGGTAGGGATCCAACTCCCCATTAGGGCGATCAACAACCTAAGTTTAAATGCCACTGTTCTTATTCTTACACGAATCATAGGGTCAGCCTCGTTGCACTAGGAATAAATGTCACTGATGTTCTACTCTGTGGAGTGCTTGCGACCCACAGTTTATGATTGGTGCACCTCACTATTGGCTAACATGAAGATCTAGTTGACTGACTACAAATAGGGTAGGAAGAGGAAATTCAGGTTCACATCTATATTGTGTAGTTTTTTCTTTGAGCAGGTTCCAGGATTTAACCCTAGAATCGATATCGTTCCATATAGACCACGTGATCCAGACATTTCATGGTGGATTGAGGTGATGAGGAAGTTGGGAGGTGGTAGGGTGTCAACCCCCTACAATGATGAGTTCTTCTTCTAGTGGAGTCGGTAGGTGATATACCTAGATGACTACACTTATGCAGGGATCAAGTACATAGGATGTTTCGCCTATGGTGATATAGGTAAATATCTTTTTGATATATTTCATTTTTTTTTATTTTTTCAAAGAGAATAAAAAATGAAAATATTTTCGATGGTGTCTAGTATTGACAATTATTTTTTTGTGCAGATGTGGGTCTGTGACAACCAGATGGATTTCCACCACATCGTCATAGGAACCGAAGAGATGAGCTAGTGGGAGGAGATGTGAAGAGAGTGCTTCAAAGTGTTCAGGGGAACCTATCTCGTTTGACGCACATGATTCCTATGGTTCAGGTAGAGGATTTTCCATAGGTTATGTAGTGGTAGGTGGTGGGTGTACCCCATGCATGGGTGTGAATCTTCCAATGCCTCGCAAATGTCATCTTATGTTATCATGATACACATCCAGCACCATAGGTGTATATGCCATGGTCATTATATCTATTGACCATATATGTATTTTGAGGGTGTGAGTCCTAATTTTTCACTATGACACCATATTTTTGGAGAGATGAAATATAAAAAACATTGGTCTTCGGCTATAAGTAGCATATGCATCGAATACATAATTAGAACTTCTAGGTGTGTGATTATAAGTAATAAAATAAAAATGTCGTTCCAAAATTTGTACCCGTAGGAATCGTTAGAGTATAGTAGGATCTCACATATGGTAACTTCCATTTAACTGACATACTACTAACTGGGAATCCAGACAAACTTCTAAATATCGAACAACATATGAAATGGCATCACATAAAATCTCTATCATGGCACTATATTTAGCCACATTATTCATTGATATCCCTAAAAAAATGCCACCTGAAGACACCAGTTGACCCTCGGGTGAGTAAACGACCCAAGCAGTGGAAGCCAAGTTTTGTGTATGATGACTGGCACCATCTATGTCCTAAGTAAACTGAATACTTTGATGACATCTGCCAACCAAGGGAAAAATTGATAAGAAAGTCGATGACACCAAGGAAAATATATATACACTAAGATACACTAGTATAAAAGAGTCATGCCCAAGCTTGGGGCTCAAGCATAATATTTTTTCAAGTAGAGCCCATTTATGGGCTCAGCCAACATATTCCCTTCATAATATTCTAATTCGTAGGAACCTTTTTCTAAGACACGTCACACGATATAAGGATCGTGCCACATGGGTTTGAACTTGTCTTCCCCCATTGGTTCTTTGGCTTGGCCATACAAGATGACCAAGTCAGCCTTAGCGTACTACCAAGGAAAGAAAGACTTATCATACTAGACCTTGACACTTTGTTTATTCACTTCGATAGTCGTAGAGGCATCTCGATGCTGCTCATCTATGCTCTCTAGGTGTATGAGGCGTTCTTTGAGATCGGAAGTGTCAGGTAGGGACTTAACTACAAGTCTAAGAGAAGGTATTTCACATTCAATAGGAAGGATCGACTCCACACTGTGTACTAACTGAAAAGGAGAAAAACTAGTGGAAGTATTAACCGAGGTTTGATATGCCCAAAGCATAGGGTAAAGCATGAGATGCTAGTCAGATTTTCTATGGCTGACAGTCTTTTTCAAAATGGTCTCGAGAGACTTGTTCATGGCCTCTACTTGTCCATTTTCCTTGGGATAGTAAGGGGAAGAATGAGCATTTTTAAACCCCAATTTTGTTGCTAACTCTTTCATAATTTCATTATGAAAAGTGACATCCATGATCAGTGGCAATCTCACTTGGGATTTCAAACTGGGCTATAATTTGATTCAACACGAAAAGTGTTGTAGTCTTACCATCGAATTTAATCTTAGGCATGGCCTCTTCCCATTTATTAAAGTATTTTACAACCATGATAATATGTTGATGCCCCCCAACTGAAGTTGGGTTGCAGTCCACAAAAGCTACCCCACACTTGGTGAAGGGATCGACGATGATGATCGGGTGAAGAGGGGATGGATGCGAGCTAATATTCCAAGTGAACACCTAGCAAGGGTGACACTTCTTGACCGCTTCGACACAATCTTTAAAAATAGACAGCCAAAAATAACCAACTCACAATATTTTTTGGGTTGTCACAAGCCCGAATAGATGACCACCACAAGCCCCATTGTGACAGTCATTAAGAATGGACCCAACCTCCTTGTTAGTCAATAAATGACGCAAGATATTATCTATGCCTTGGTGATACAAAGTTTCACCGACAATAAGGTAGTTTTTAGCTTGATACCATATACGTCGTCGATCGTCTCTCAAAAGATGCTGAGAGAACTTCAAGGTTTTAAGATAGATCAAAATGTCTCCATACCAGGGTCCGATGACAAGATAAGGAAAATGTGTTCATTCATGAATGAATAGACATTAATAACATTCTCATCTAGTTGAGGGAAGTCCAATATTAACTCAGAAAAAACTAGCGATTTCTTGGATTTTCTTGAAGCAACATCGAGGTCAAACTCTTGCAAGATGAAAATCCATTTATTTTATTTTCCCCCTATGATACGCCTAGTAAGGATGTATTGAAATGGGTTGACATCAGAAACTACGGTATTTTTTCAAAGAAATATATAGTGTCATAATCTTTGAACCACGTGTATGGAAGCCAAGGATAGCTTCTCAACATGAGAGTACTTGAGTTCAGGGTCAGCTAAGTTTCAACTAAGGTAGTATATGACATGCTCATGGAGCTCATTATCCTCCTAAACTAAAAACATTCCAACCATCCTTTCGAACGTGGAAATATAAAGAAAGTAATATCTATTGTAGTCTAGAGGCTTTAGTAGAGGCGTTGATACCAAGGCTTTCTTAAGATCATCCAAGGATTCTTGGGCTTGCTCATCACATATAAATGGAGTGTCCTTCTTCAAGAAATGCATGAAAACCTTAGTAATATTGGCATAGTTTACTATAAAGCGACGTAAGAAGTTATCTTTACCCTGTAAACCTTGAATCTGATAAATATTGTGCAGGGGAGGCAATCAAAGTATTGCCTCAACCTTCAAAGGATCCACCATAATCCCAATCTCAGAAACTAAGAATCCTAAAATATGACATGACCTAACATAGAAGATGCACTTGTGAGGGTTTAAACAGATGTGATAATATCAGCATCTCTCAAAAACTAGTTAAAGGTGGGTAGATTGATCCACTCTCTTGCAAGAGTGAGCAAAAATATCATTGAGGTAAGCTTCTACTATATGCTTGAGATCATGAAAATCAAAGGTCATGGATCATTGGAAGGTTGTTCTGGCGCTTTTAAGGCCAAAAGGCATTTTATGGTATGCAAAAGTACCCCAAGGAAAAATAAATTCCATCTTATGTTGATCCTCAGGTTTGATATGAATTTGATTATACCCTAAAAATTTGTCCATAAAAGAAAAAACATCGCTTCCCGCACACTCATCGAGAATATGATCAATGAAAGGTGTCGGGAAGTTTTCTTTAGGACAAGCCTTGTTTAGGTCTCAAAAATCCATACACACATGAATGGTTCATTGTTTCTTATTCATGGGAATATGATTGGATACCCATTGAGTTAAGGGAACCGGGTAGATGAAACCATAATTAAGCAGTTTCTCCACCTTTTCCTTAATAGCAGGGGCCTTCCTAGAATTAACAACTCTAAGTCATTGTTGAACAGGTTTAGCATCTGAATAGGTTTTGATCTCATGTTCAACAATGCAAGGGTTGATTCCTGGAACCTCTTCATATGAACATGCGAATACATCAAGAAATTATCTGAAGAGATCGGTGTAGATCTGAATTTCTTCAAGTGAACAATATGCATTGATATATATATTTTCAACTTTATCAGGAATTTGAGAGATGTTGATTATGACAGTAGGATAAATACTACCCATTTTTCCTTTGGCATAAATGTCATGTGTATCTAGTGGAACTACGATGTGACCGACTATCTCACTCAAGGTAGATCTAAGATAGTCTTGTTCGATCCTACAAGATTTGGGAGGAAGTAAGAGCAATGATGCATATCATCCCATGGCCTATCAGAATCATTCATGGTCTCTAATATTTCTTCATCTGAAGGTAAAGTATCATCGAGGCAATCATGTGAGAAAGATGATGAAGTGGCCCATATGGGCCGGAGAACAGGATCCTCCTCATTTGTCTGTGAGGGGACAGGATCTGGGTCAGTAGTAGAATCGATAACATCCTGATACACTATCTTTGTCACCGACAGTGGAATTTCCATTCCAATATGTGACATACCTTCACAATACATGGTCAGGTAAGGTAGGGTCCAAGGATCGTTAAAATATGAAGTGCATAAAGGAACAGACCTCATTAATGAAGTAGAGCTAATATACATGGCATAAATGTGATGAATTGGTGCCACAAAATCAAAGGTACCCATGAGGGATTAATACATTATGACACCAATATCCTCAATTCTCAGCTGAGAATTGTCGATCACGAGGATCGAAGGTCCAACCGATGCATTGGGACTAACATGCACAAAGGACAACTAATCAATCATCATGATTTTCCCTTCATGAGGAAAACATAAAGTATGGAAATGGAATATATGATTGTAGTCATAGAATAAGTCCAATTACACCCTAGTAATAAGTTATAGTCAAGGGGCGCATCAACCACCTCGACATCCACCTCCACTATCTTTCCACCTAATTGGACCGGAAAGGTAGGAAGAATACCATGGGGATGGAAAGAATGACCATCAAATGTGGTCAACGTAGTCGAATATTGAGAGAGGGTTGGAGAGCCAATGGTTTTCCAATAGGTTAGGGACATCATGCACGTTGTAGCACCTTCATCAATAATAGTACATTTGATGGTATACTTTGAGTAGTCCACATGGATTTGAAAGTCCACGTGCTAAGGCAACTGAGGCTTCACATCTGTGACGTCAAACTTGATAACCTTAGAGCCACACGATTCTATAGCTCCTAACACAGATTAAAAGGAATTCCTTTATTAAGGACACGTCTAGAGTACCTCCAAAGATGAAATCGCACAAGGGGTTTGACCCAAATCTTCAACAATAGAGTAGTTTTGGGCAGCTCTAGCATTAGGGTTGTGGGTAGAGCATTTGAGTACTCCTTTTGGAATATGAGGCAGGAGCTCTGGATTTTTGATCTGCAAAGGAATTTTCAGAGGAGGGAAAGACTCTAGACCTAGAAAAACCTTTGAAGAACTATAATCGTGAGACTGAGTGGCTACATTAATTTGAGACTTGACCCTATTTACACATAGATGGTCACCTTCATGCACTGGTAGGTTTTTATTCTCACTTGCCACGTTTTTGCCATTAGAGGAGCTCGAGGCCATGTGTTGATTATGCGAAAAAGGATTAGCCATCACAACAGGAATTTGAGATAAGAGCCTCACAGCTTCCTCGAGTTTGGGGCACAAGTGGGTAAGGTGATCATCGGTACAAATATTGCAAGGAAACTTCACCTTCTACTTCTCTTTCTTTCCCTCACCATCATTATTGTTTGATCTATCATCATTAACATTGTCCTTGGGTTTATTATTATTATCATTATTATTATTATTATTATTATTATTATTATTATTCCCACACTTACGATTGTTACCACATCATTTCCATTTATTCCCTCACGGTTTTTGGTTACCATTCGGGTTGGTCGACGACTGTACAAAATGCACATCCACTAACTAAGAGGGAGTGGAAGACACAAACGAAGCTTGTCCTCCTAAAAAATGTCTTAGAGATGGCTCCTTCAACAGGTGTGTCACCAAGTCTTTAGACTTAGTATTTGCATAGCCTATAACGCCATCAGCATGAGGCCCGATATTTTGTCTAGGGTCATAGTTTGACCTCGGTGCGTTGGGAATAATTTCATATAACATCCCATATTGAGCATACATGAGATATAACTTCTAGGATTTAAAAATAGCTTCATCTTCAGACGTTACCCTGGATGTAGAAACATCCTTTGAAATATAAGGCAATAGGGATTTGAGAAACCATTCCAACATGAACTCTGGAAGAATGTAGTCTTTGATCAACCACTTTTGTCTATGCCACTCTTGGATGTGATCCGAGATATGGGTGGCTTTGTCCTGGAGAAGGGACGACATAATTTCTATGTCGGCATTGCAATGAACCGAAAATTGGAAGTGGTTGAGAAATACTAGAACCATCTAATTAAAATTCTTGTATGTTCCCCCGGTAGCTCTATGTACCATTTTGTTGCAACCCTTGTGAGGGTGCGTTGAAACAATATTAAATGAATAGAATCATCATTAAGGGAATTGGAAGAGCACCAAATATGAAAAGTAGTGACTTGATCACCGGTGTTGGTCCTAAGGTCTGCACCTGACTGCTAAAGGGAAAAGCTAGGTCACCTATCAGTTTAGAATGGTTGTTTATTTTAATTTTTTGTTGGTTGGTCAGAGGGTTGTTCTAACAAGACAAAAGCATGGTTGGATTCAAAAAATGATATGGACGAGGTTCCTCCTTGGATGGTGTCACACTAATGACAGACAAGTGAAATAATAGAAAACAAAGGGAAGCAACAAATTACTTAATGAAAAGTCTGTTGCAAGAAGTTCAATACTTAAAATATCATTTCAAGACATTAAACATGTATCAAAAACACAATTACTCCCACAGGCTACAATAAGAACAAATATTCACCAAGCATTAGCTATTTTCACAGGTTGCATATCAATAAAGACGAGTTATACAATAGCCAAAGGAAATGAAATGTACTTTGCACAAATCAAAAAATGCATTCAAGACAAGATAAAAAAACACATGAAGATTTGAATGAAACATTGTCATCAAGAGTATATTCACCAGGTAGAGAGATTTAATCCATGCATAGAATGGGTCCAAACAGTCTGATGTATTGCTATCTTTCTTCCTGAAAACTCCCAACCCCTAAAACATTCAAAGACCCCCGATTTAACAAAGTTGTGGAGGTTCTCATCCTTAGGGGACTGAGACCTAATTTTAGGTAATTGTTTGTAGAAAAGACTTATTAATATAACTAGCATTGCATGGAGTAAAGCGTGTGAAATTCACACTGGAATTAATCAACAAAAGTGGTTCTTATCACACACATAATACCAATCTTTAATCTAATCTAAGAAAATGTTGGAATTGATCGACTAAAAAATACTACTGTCTTCGAGACAGAACCGATGCATGTGCTGGAGGAACTCAATTGGAATAAACAGGACTTGAAATGAAAAAAAGAGTTGTGTATCAAGCTCCGACATGCCTAGGAACTGTTTGAGGCCTTTGGAGGTGACCGGATGCATGGGAAAATCTTCACCTTATCTGCTACTTTCCTGAACTTTCGACAACTAAAACACCTTGTGTTGGCCTGTTAATTGCCACCTGTATTGCTTGGAAAATTGTACTATTTTCAGTCAAGCGAGCATGGAAAAGACATAACTAGTCACGAAATGGAGTGTGCGGAGGTGATTGTCCAACAGAGGAGTGGTATGAGTGTAGGTGGATGACGTGGGTGCAGCTGAAGTGGAGGTGACGTGGTGACCTGATGGCATATGATGTCACAGATGTTGATGTGTCACATAAGGCGAGTGACATGTGTCACTCAAAAATGAGCAGATGATGGGACTCAAATGACCAAAAATGAGTGCCATGTGTCAGGACCATATGGAAGCCACATGTCTCCATGGATGAGTGCTACAAGTCCTGACAGATGAGTGCCACATGCTTCGGCACTTCATAGTTCAGGAGCTTCTGAATGTTGTGCTTAGAAATCCCCCGAAAGACGATCTCTTGAATCTGACATGGTGGCCAGATGTCATATCGGTGACATGTCATGGAAAGAAGGGTGGCATATGTCACGTTGAAATGGGTGAAGGATGCAACCAAATGACCTGGAATGAGTGCCATGTGTCTTTGACTCTTCAGGGTTTAGGAGCTTCTGAGTGCAAAGTGTATATAACTCCCAGAGTGTCAAACTCGCAAAGTGATTAGTGTGTTCTTATCACTAATTAAACCTAGATTAAGTCATTTTTATAATCTAAATATTTTGGGACTTTAGGGAACTGTGCTTTCTCTGGATTGGAATCCCCCAAAGAATGAACTTGTAAAGTGACGCGGTGGTGTGGGCCCACTCCTGTACTTTGGCAATCAAAACAATGACATGTTCAAACACCCGAGCGCTGAAGTCATGGAGTGACTTTCCTAATGCCTTTTTGTTAAACCCCACATGATTCTGGACCCCCGAATGGATGATAGCCATTGATTTGATTGGCATGTTAGATCTTTACCGTTGAAAATTACCCTGTCTGTTTTGACAATCCAGGCCTGAAAATGACCACTCTGAATTGTTGTGTTTTTCCCACGGGCGTTTCCTATAAACACAAAAAGGCTCGGTCGATCTGTTGTGATCTCATTCAATGAAAAACATGATGACAAGCATTCTGAACCAAATATGACATGCAATTATCCTTCAACAAACAATAGAAACAAAAATGTGCAAATACTCAATCAAGAAAGAAACAAACAAGAACCAAGTCACTCAGTAATGGGAAACTAACTTAACCAACCAAAAGAGGAAAATTTGATGAAGGCATAGGAAAATGAGAGAAGAGGGGCAGGGGTGCAAACCTAGGTTACAACAACCAGGATCCTCACCAGTCTTGAACTTGAATTTCAGAATATCTGAAGGAATCTTGGTGGGGACGGGGGGCCATTTTGGATCATGATGCATGGGGCATTCATTAATCTCTACAAGCCTAGAAAATTAAGTGTGGCTAGAAAAGGGAGTTGGGGTTGTGGCATCTGGCCCAAAGCTCCCGGGAAATATTGATACTGGGGGATCACAGCCCATCTAGGGTTCTAGTATGCACAATGGCCCTGTCCTGGATTGTAAAATCCCCCTCCAAACTGATTCATAAGGGGTTGGTTGGGCACCATTCCAGTAGGAATGTTAAAATGAGGATTGTAAATATTACTTCCAGCTAGAGTAGCTCTAGGTTGGGGGTTTCCCAAAGTATGAAACTGACCTCCCCCAGGTGGAAATCCGAAGGATAGAGGTGGATTCGTCATACCAAACGTGTTGGTCAAAATCGGTGTGGAGCAGATAGGTATAAAGGACGGAATATAAGAAACAATTTGTCGACCTGGTTAATTACTCCATCCAGAAACATTAAGACTGGGATTAGACCTAGGATAAAAATTAGGTTGGCTCCCAACCATAGGACTCTTTTGGGGAATATGAGAACCACCAAATGAGATTGGAATATGTGGAGGAGTCATGCCCTCAAGTTCAATACTAGTATTATGTTATTCGCTGGAATGGAAGACAAAATTTGCGATGTCATATTCGGCATACCAAAGGAGAAAGGGTTAGAAACTGAAGGAATGTACTAAGCATTGTATCCCAACGAACCAAAAAGAGACCCAAAATGGTTTGTTAATATGGGTTGAGTACTAACTATAGGCTGAACAGAAGTGATGACAGGAACCTTCAACACTACAATCATAGTGGTCAAAGGTGTAGAAGGAGTTCCATTAACTACAGTAGGTGTGGGAGTCAAAGGACTCCCAGTATCTTACTGACTCGAATCAATACTCATACTTGTATGACCACAAATCTAGTAAGTAGAGTTGTGTGTACCACGGTTGATAAATTTACACCTTTTAGAAGGAAAAGACTCAAGATGCAGTGGTAATTTCAACAAACGGCGAGACCTGCAAGGAATCTGGTCTAGCTCCATAATGAATCAAGACATGAGATATAAAAAAAAATCCTAATACCAACTAAAAATCAAAGAGCGCACCAAAACAAAAAGGCCAATATGCACACAAACAAGATATAGTGGTTGAAAGGGGCCTCCCTCACTAAAGTAGGTATGTCTCTCCCAAGAGGGGCCTAAGACTCCCTTAAAAATATTGGAGGTATTAAAATGAGTTATAAGGTCCCTTGTGGTCTTAATAGCGCAGTCATTTAGATCCCTCCGGAGAGGTAATCCTCCATAAAGGTTATGTGATGTTCGACCCTTATCTGACCCAGGATACCTGCAGAATAACCCATGCAAGTAACCTATGTGGCTACCTATGTCAAGAAAATAAAGCCACCATGATATAACCAATGCACAGGAGAACAGTCGTAAGTTAGTTCCACCATATGGGTAGGGTAACAAATCCTGAAATATTAAAAGCATCGCCTCTCATGGAGGTAAAGGTACTAGAAATAGCCTCAGATACAAATAGATCCCCATAAATATCTCTGATGATAAGAAGGTATTAGAGGGATATCTCTGCAACCAACTTCACATGACCTTGTGCTTAACTCTGGTGTGAGAAAAGCCTTCTGACATCACCAATTATAAAATGGATTTCACCATTCCCTTAGTCAAATACATATGTTGAGTTTAATAGCCTTGGAGAAGTTTACTTACAAAATTCTATTCCAAGGCTCTATATCTTAAACTAGTTTGTGTACCTTGAAAAATAAAATTGTTTCTAATCAATTTTAAATTAATCAGCGATACTTTTAGTGGCTTTGTTTACTCAAAAGATGTGGTTGTGAAACTGATGATTTTATGACTCACCAAATAAAAGAAATGAATATGAACATAAAGTTAAGACCTAAACTTCAATTCTCAAAAATGATAAGCTTTTCAAAATGCAACTTTCAATTCAACTCTGCAATTTCAAATAAGATGCAATCTTTCCATACATGTATCAAGATCAATGATAAACAACCCAAAAGAGAAAATGCCAAAATGAAAAATGTATTTTTATATTTTCAATATAAAGGAATGAAAATGCAAGGACTGAATAACATCTTGATATACAGACCCTGTTGTAATAAAAAGAGACAAACCAAGCAAGATACCAAGAATAAAACACTCAGCCCAAGATGCAAGGACAACCAATGAAAAAGATGATGAGAGAAAAAACCGCCCAAAAATTCAATCAAAGAAAGGTTTCCTATCACTCTGCAGGCACTTAAAAGTCATGACAGAGACCTAAGAAGACTCAGCAACCATCAAAACTCACTCAGCAAACACCAAACTCAACAATTACACAAAAAAGTATATTGTATGCGATTGTTTAAGCAAAAACCACGTATGTATGTGCCCTATAGAATGACAAATCGCGTATGTATGCGTATGTCAAGGGAAAACCCACGCATATGTATTAAAACACTACCAGGTTAAGGATAAGGCCAAGAAACTCAGATTCAAAATGAAAATAGGTTGTCAAAAAATCACATGACAAGGAAACCCAAGCTAACCGAGAGCAATCTAAGGAGAAAAACACTCCAAACCCAAAAAAGAATATTCATTCCCCAGTATGGTCGCCAATTATGTTACAAGGAAAATCACTCTATGGCATGGGGTAAACCAAAACATACGGAATGAGTACATAAATAAACTCTAATCTCAAGTATGCTATATAAACAAAGATGCTAACAAGACAAGATAAAGAGCCTACCTTGTCCGGACGTTCGAAGAAGACAACGGTTGAACACTTGACTCAAAGCTATATACCTGCAACTTGTCCTCAACAACCAAGATACGCAATAATATCGTGATAATATATAAATTTAGCACATATAATAACATAATCCATCAATATTCAAAACAAATATTCCCATGGAATAACAATTCAAATATTTCCCCGGATGGGGTGACACGCGGCAATGCCTTGCCACATGGCTCAGCATCAGGCCACAGCTTAAATGTTGTAGGTCGCTCCCCATCCCTTCAACATTTACGATGGTAGTCAGCCATTACAACCACTATATGGAGGCAGGACTTCTCCCTCACGCGAACACACTAGCACAGCCAGCATTCAATATGACAGAGTTAATAGGAAGCCATGCGATGTCGTCATTTGGAAATTCAAAAGTTGGAGAGCTTGGACAGAGCTGGTTCATTCTCGTTTTGGACCTCCCCGTCGGTTGGAATCTCTGGTGCAGTTTTCTCTGTATCTTTATTCACCCCTCATCTGCAATGACAAGGAAGTGAGGCAGGCATCGTCGAGGCTTGGCCTGGTACACCCACAAAGAGCAGAGGCAAAGAAGGCAGAACCTTGAGCGCGCTTTGTCAATGGCAACTTCCATCTTCTGGCAGAGAGAACGAGCCGATCGATTGGCACTCCATGCCATTATAGATGAGCCTGGGATAGAGCATAGCACACACACCCTTGCAATTGAGCCTAGAAGTTGTCTAAAGGGAGGCATTGCAGATGATTTTCCAACCTATTATGTCAAAGAAACACCATATCTGGAGGATTTCGCAACCACCCTGGAACCCTAAGCCATGGTGCCTGAAATACAGGCTGGAAGCGGTCTAAAGGGAGAGCCTGCAGAAGAATTCCCAATTTGTTTTGTCGAAGAGATACTGTGGACGGGTGACTACAGCCCCACCAGCCATGCTGAGAAGGCAATGAGCGAGGACGAGGCTTGGGACAATGCCTGCACAGAGATGAATGTGGACGAGACCAGAGCAGGGATGAATGTGGACATGGCCAGAGTAGGAATGAACGTGAATGAGGTCAGAGCAGGGATGAATGTGGAAGTGGGGAATGAAACCTTCGATGAGGCAGTAAACAATGATTTGCATGGTCCACTCCTCCGTGCAGAGCATATGGCTCTAGTGTTCGAACTTCGAGGCCACATGGCAGACCAAGAGCACAGAGCCCTCCTCATGGGCCAACGTCTAGACTTTCTCCTTGACGTGTACTCCAATTCTCCAGCAAAGCAGAAATGTCCAATGTGCGCACATCCATTCACCATCCCAGCTAGATCCATGTGTTAGAAAGGCAATGGTGACAGGTCACCGGGTATCTGAGTTCTCCTATGCTAGTTTGTTTTTTTTTCATCATGCTGTTGCCCAAAGTTAACTTGAACTATGGCCATCTGTCATGGTTTCCTTCAGGTAGAACAAAGGGCAAAATATTTTTTAGCTTATCTTCCTATACTCATTTCACTCCAAACTATTTTGGTTTTCGGTAAAACGACAGCATTTTTGGTGGCTCAAGACAACTATATCTCTGTGTATTTTGTCCATGTTTCTCTGTTAACTTAATATAGAAGGTACTACCCTTTTTGCAAGACATTAATTGAATGAGAAAAGAGTATTTCTATTAAAATATGATCAACAGAAGTGTATGAATGACAAACTTTCATGTCGGCATGTCTTGGAACCACTTCAATCCTCCACCAAAGGAAAGATCATATAAGAGAGACAATGAGGTTCTCCTTCAAAGAGGGGAGAGCTTGGGGATTGAACAATGTGTTCAGACTCAAAAGGACAAAGGGATGCAGACTCAATATGAAGTGAATAATTTCTCCAGAGTAATTTTTCTCTCAAAAGTTGAATTCTTCTATGTTTCCACAGTTTGGATATGGCCCATTTATAGCCTTCAAATGGAACTGAAGGGATAAGTCGGAATGTTTCGAGTATATGGAAGGTCAAGGATCATGGATCTAATGATGTGACATGGAAACCCGAAAAAATTTTTAATTTTTAATCACCTGTTTGGGACCTATAATCATAGGTAACTCGATTCTTTGGATGTTGATTTGGCGTTGCTCCCATGATGAAGACATTTAGCTCGGTTGATTCTATTTTCCCCTCCATCTGTTCCACCCGATCCTTCATCATCCTACTGCATCCTCCATCCACCTCTGTGCCCTCACTCCCTTGCACATTTGTCCCGTTGACTACATCTCGCCCACCACTCATCCTTGCATGAATAAACAAACTTAGGATAATAAACGACTAATTAAGTTAATATTAATTGAATTAGTGTACTTGGACTAATAAACTAGGTTAGTCTTATTATTAATTAATTATTGATTAATTAATGATTAATTATTAAGTTAGTTTGTTAATAATTAGGTTAGTTTATTAATATAAACATTAAATAAAAATCAATAGAAAATAAACATTAAAAACAATACAAATAAAGAAAAATACAAATAAAAACAAAACACGTAAAATAAAAAACGTAATAAATAAAACATAAAACAAAACAAAAATAAAATACAAATAAACTATATATTTGAAATATCGAAAAATAATATAAAATACATAAAACAAAAGCGTAAAACATTAATAACATAAATAATAAATTAAAAATAAAACAAACTGAAAACATGTAAAAAGAAACAAAAAGAAAATAATAAAAATCACATAAAAAGAAAAATCAATAAAATAAAAATTCAAATATTTTCCCACTCTCGTACTTCACACATCCCAACAAATAAATCTACGTTCGTAATTTACTCGGAGCCCCCCGACCATCCTAACTTTAACAAGGGGGGGGGTCTGAGTAAGTGGTTTTGGGAGGGACACTTGTCACCTCATGATGAAATCGGACCCCCCCCCCTCCCAATACCACTTACCACCTCAGTGGGGGTCCGAGTAAACTACTTTCCCCTACAAAACCGCCCTCCCCCATATTCACAAAACCGCCATTTTTTCCATTTTGATCAGTCATCTTTAGAAGCAGATTCTAGGCAAACAGAGAGGGATTTTCAAAAAAAGAGAGAGGTTTTTGTTCAGAACGGGATGAATACAAAAACCTTTTCCATAATTTTCACAGGTGCCACCAGTTGAGAGAATCAAATCCATATTTCAGACTCATTTTTCAGATTTTTGGTTTTTTCTGTTTTGGTCCTAATTTTGCGAGAGCTGTTTCGGTGAGCTGAAGACGAAATTGGAGAAACCGAAGGAGGTTTTTGTTCCATAAAAACTCATATAAAATAAAATCCTTCATATTTTACATAGGTGTCACCTTTGAGGAGAAACATATGTCTGAGTTGACCCCTTGTTTGCAGCAGTTCAGTCTGTTTTTCATGGACAGTTCAGGATTTTTAGCGATTTTATTTCTATTTTTGGCCAAGGTGGTCGAATTCAACCTCCTGAGCCTGGGGAGATTTTGTTTTATATATTGTAATAAGTAAAATTTTCAAGGGTGGATTGTATATCTCTTGATTCATGCCCCATAAGGGATACTTTGTAATTTTCCATATGACTTCCCAGAAATAAAAATTGTATCTGCGGGATTCTTGTGTTAGACTCCCTAGTGATGTTTTCCTCTATGGGTAACTGTTTTCTTACTTTGTAGATCCATTCATGTTTTTCCCTGATCTAATCATTAAAATAAGATTAAGAACAGAATTTATTTTTGCACTCTCTTTCTGGTCTTTTAATGATCTGCATGTTTTCATCTGAAGTTGAGCATAGGAATTCTTAGCTTATCCTCTGCTTGATGGACTTTCCCTTCTATTCCCCTCCTTCACTTTCATTTCATTCAATTTGATCCAGCAGTCTTTCTATCCTTCCTTGTGGAGACAATCTAATATGTTTGAGATAGATCCATTTTGGGAAAAGGTAGACCCCATGGCCCAATGAAAATTTGAGTTTTCAATCTCCCAAACATACCAAATCTATAAACAAACCCATGTTCTGCATAACTAGAATAATATCTTATTCCAAACAAATATAAATGTGACAGAGAGATCCCTCTTCGAGTCTTGGAGGGATAGATCCCTTACTCAAAGCGGTTTTGTGGTTACCCCTGTCGATTTCCTCCTCAACCTGGGAAATTACAGGGTGATAACAGAATGGCGACCATACTAGGGAACTTTCTATAGTAGTGCACTTAAAGTTCCAAATATGATCACTAATGGTGGATAGTGACCAGAGACAAGAGGGCTGAAATATTTCACTTAGTGACTCCAATCAGCTCCAGACAGTGCCAACTAAAAGACTCCACTGGAGGAAGAACCTGAAGCATGACCAAGCATCCTAGAAAGATCAGGTACTCAAGCCCAAATTGCATTCAAGACATCTTTGTTTTTATCTGTAATTATGCTCTATCTTATTCTAAACCTGATCAAAAGTACATTGTTGAAGATTGCATTGACCACTTGCTAATTGATGAGCCTCAAGAGACTAAGCCCCAAATTGTAGATCATGTACATATTCATACACTTGCAAAAAGACAAGTGAGACATGAGACTCGTGCTTTATCTCCTGCCATTGTTGAAATTCTAGTTAGCTATAAGCCCCTTGCTTTACCTCCTATACCTGTGAAAATCCCAGACCGATACAAGCCTCTAGATTTGCCTCTTATTCTCCATGACCTCCCTGCCAATTACATCAATAATCTGCCCAGGTTTGATGGAGAAAATGTGATGATCACTACTGAAAAACACATTCAAAATCTTGAGTATTTTCTTGATCTGTTTGAGGTGGAAGAAGATGATGTATGTATCAAAATGTTTTCCTTATCATTGCAAGGAAAAGTCAAAAATTGGTTTAAGAATCTTCCAGCTGCAAGCATTAGCAATTTCCATCAATTTGTTAAAAAATTCCTAGATCGATGGGTGATCATGAGAAATGTATTTCTCATCCTAGAATAATATGACCATTTGAAAAGACAGCCAGGTGAGACAGTACATCAATTTTCAGCAAGGTTCAATAAGGTGTACCATGCAATGCCAGTTGATATAAGGCCAACCCCAGGATTAGATCACTTGCATTACCCCGATGCTTTCGATCCTGAGATGGAATTCCAATTAAGAGAAAGAAACACTATCACCCTTGAAGAAATGTGAAAGATTGTAGTTGATGTGGAAGCTAACTTGCTAAACAGAAAGGCAAAATTAGAAGCATTGATGAAGGACAAAATAGAAAAATAAATGTCAATATCTTCAGAAATGAAATTAGATATCCTAACCAACACATTCAATGAAGTAATGCATAATATTAGTAGGAGAGAGGAACTTGTTGTTCAAAAAACTTATGTTCCATTAATGCCAGAAAGGACAAAGATCAATGTCCCAAAGTTTTTTCCAATTCAGCCTCAGTATTTTGATCCACCCAATGATTACTTTATGTACTCAGTCCACAACATAGACAAATATGAAGTTCAAAATTAGATGGTGATGAGAAAACCTCCTGAGATGATGTGCATGTTCGATGACCTTGCATACGTAAATGATTTTCCAGGATATGATCATCAGGGTGATGATTATGTGGTTGATTTTGGTGATGACTGCTCAGAGAAACCAGCACTATCTTCATGGGAAGAAGTAGTCCAATTACCACTATGCCAAGATGACAATCAAACTCTGCATACTAATCAAGATTGCAAGGAGGAAAGTGCAGAAAATTTTCAAGAAAATGCAAACTCCCTGGCCCTGTGTTTTGCCTCACTCCTGAGGGAACACTTCAAGAAGTTTGTAAATAGAAAGGATGAGTAATTCTTTGATGTACCAGGTGAGGAGAACAGGGGTGATATATAAGCTATTGCAGATTCAGAAGTACAGCCCTTAAGTCTTTGTGCAGGCCAAAATTCAGATGAAAAAACAATCCCGGGACATGTAATGAGCTGATCCATTTTGATTCCCTTCCCTTATGTTTCAATTCATTTCAGAATTTGAAAAGGAATCTTGTTCAAATTATGGTTGAGGATCACAGTGTAAGCCATGAAATGCCAGAAGAACAAATTCCACAGTCATCTAAAAAAAATTATGACCCTATAGTTAATAAGCTGGATAGATTGTGTTTTCAAAGTCAGTTTTCATTTAGCCCAATGATTTAAAAAATTGTTATGATATGGATATGATCATATAGTCAGCTACAGGGGTGTGTTTAGCAGAAGTATCATTTCAAAACCCATCAGAAAAGTTGCATCCATGTCAAGAAGTGCATGAGGATGCAAATGGCATAACTACAGCATCAAATCATGACGTTTAGTTGGTTAAATTTGAATAACCAATAATAGGTCAAGTCTATCTTGATCTAGTGGCTATTTATATGGAGGAATTGTTCATCACAAAGCCATAATGCATTCCCAGTATTTCGGTTATCTTTCATGTTTATCAAGCTCCTTGTGATGAAGATTAGGATGGATAGCAATTCATGATGCCTATGCAAGTTCTATTTCTGATATTGATTGAAAACATTGAAAGAGCAGAGTCATTAGAGCAGTTGCTTGACTGGTTGCACTGGCATTATTGTATCATTTAAAATAACAAAATTATCAATAGTGTATGGTAGGTAGCAGTTTTGAATAAGCTCGGTCATTTGACCATCTTTTTCAGTATTGTATATTTTCGAGCAGATTTTGTAGTTGATACTATCTAGTTTGGTGTTCAGTCAAATCTGAGCCAGTTCGAAGATTGTAGCTACAGTGACTCCATGGCCCAATGAATAAATCACCGGTCTGCGTGTTCAGAATTCAGTGGTTCTTGACACCTCCTGAAAGAGCTTCCATCCCCAGGTGGAGCCTATGTTGGGGACCTATAATCATAGGTAACTCAATTCTTTGGCTATTGATTTGGCGTTGCTCCCATGATGAAGACATCTAGATCAGTTGATTCCATTTTCCCCTCCATCAGTTTCTCTCGATCCTTCATCACCCTACTGCATCCTTCATCCACCTTTGCACCCTCACTCTCTTGCCCATTTGTCTCGTTGACTACATCTCGCCCGCCACTCATCCCTGCATGAATAAACAAACTTAGGATAATAAACGAATGATTAAGTTAATATTAATTGAATTAGTGTACTTAGACTAATAAACTAGGTTAGTCTTATTAGTAATTAATTATTAATTAATTAATGATTAATTATTAAGTTAGTTTGTTAATAATTAGGTTAGTTTATTAATATAAACATTAAATAAAAATCAATAGAAAATAAACATTAAAAACAATAAAAATAAAAATAAATACAAATAAAAACAAAACACAAAAAAAAAACGTAATAAATAAAACATAAAACAAAACAAAAATAAAATAAAAATAAACGATATAATTGAAATATTAAAAAACAATATAAAATACATAAAACAAAAGCGTAAAACATTAATGAAACCAATAATAAATTAAAAATGAAACAAAATGAAAACACGTAAAAAGAAACAAAAACAAAATAATAAAAAACAAATAAAAAGAAAAATC